>ML804023.1:29613-44608 GCA_009831015.1 Picea engelmannii | reverse complement strand
ACACAAGGAGAGGAGGAAGAACTATGGAGATATGCAGAGGGAGTGATAGTAGAAAAGGGGGAGAGTAACCCTCGTTCTCGGTCACTAGCAAACTGAGATGCAGTCTTGCAGCATCGTGGTCTCAGCTCGGGGGTGGCTAGTGGTAAATCCATTGGGAGTAGTTGAGCCTACGGTTGGGTGGAAATGAGCACCCCTCTCAGCAGTTGCATCACCTCTGGTGTTATTTCTGATAAGTGTTATTTGAAGTCGATGCCATAATCGCATGTTCAGTTTCATGTGCTTGTAAATAGTTTTGAATAGAAGTGTTTTCCTAACGTTTGATTTGATAGAATGGATGTTTGTGTATGCTTACATGCCATAGTTGTTTTCTGCACAAATGATTAAGTCTGGGACATGAGTTCACTCCACCGAGAATCATCTTGTTTGCTTAGTTTCTCATAATATTCTGGGAAGGCCCCTTGAGAGTACTCTTTTCCGAGAATTACCCCATAAACCTTGTAACCATATTGAACCTTACCAGAGACACGATTAAGATCATGGATAATTTCCCAGGAACCATCTGAGGGTTCATGCAATCCAGGTCTGGAACCTTTATGCAAGAAAGAGTAGCTTTCTAAGGTCTCGGGGTCATGGGAGCTTGAAGATCCAAGAGTTTGAACTTCGTGATTCAAGCTCAGAAGGGATAGCAAGTTCAAATATAGAAAGAAAATACCCTATCACTTGGTAAATGAACAGTCGAAATCCTTTCAAGAATACCCCAAGCCTGTCAACATCGACAGATCTAGAGAAGGAGCGTAGGCGTTAACACCTCGTCCTTTCAGCCTTCGCAAATAACGATGGGATCCTGGACCGTAGATCCCAGGGACCCATCGGAGCTCTATAAGTCGTCGATATTAACCTTTACTTAGGTGGGAGAGTGAACTCGACTACGTCCCAAAAGTCCAGAAGACATCGGGACCGTCCATGTTGGAGGACAGGTGGCAGAGATCTGACCATTTTGTGTATCAGGGATTCGTGAGTTTGGAGGTGGAAGACCAGGCTCTTGGAGTCGCAAAGTCTCGAGTCATGAGATTGTGATGTAATATGGGTCATTGATCAAAGAGGAAGGATAGTCGTGGGATCTAACGTCTCGATACATTGCGTATCAGGGGTTTGTGAGTTTGGAGGTGGAAGACTGAACCCTTGGATTTGTGAAGTCCCGAATAGTGAGAAGTAGGAGAAACCATTGAGTCAAGACCTCCTCGCCATATCGCATATCGGGGTCTCGGAAGTTGAGGGGAATTAGTTTCGATTGTAGAAGTCACGAGCTTGCGAGTTCCGAGAGCTTGTGCAACACGTGGCACGTCCGCTTGGTGGGACCCACGTGGTTGACAGGTGGTGTGACGATAAGATGCCCAGAGAGAGGGAGAAGTGGTGACAGGTGGTGGACATGTGTCATTTGAAATGGGAGTCAAAATCCTGTTGACTTCTCATACTTTGGGTTCTCGTAAGAAAGGAGCACAAAGGCCCAACAACTCAAGTTGTGAAGTCATGAAATCGTGAGGAGCGGTGACAGCCATAGGATCCAAGACGCATATGATCGTTGGACTAGAGCCTCACCGCGTGTATCTCACATTCGGAGGATCAGAGGTTGAGTGGACCTCGTCTTGACTGCAGAAGTCGCAAAGTGTCGAGAGCCGAGGCACGGGTGTGGACACGTGGTAGAACCCAAAGGTGGGCCCCGCGTGTTTGACGGGTGGATACACATCACCTAGAGAAGGGAGTCAATGCTCCATTGATTTATTACATCTCAGGGATTCACAGGATAAGAGCGTGAAGGCTCGATGCTTCAACCTGCGAGGTTGCGAGTAGCGAAAAGCGTCAATAAAGGAGTCAACCCAACATTGACTTGTCGCATCTTGGGATATCGCAACAGGAGGGCACGAGAGTTCAACCCACGAACTCATGAAGGTGCGATTTGTGAGAGGGGTCGGTATTTAATCCCTAGCCTACAGTTACATGTGGAGGGAATTGACAAAGAAAGGATTCAACACTCTGTTGACTTCTCGCGTCTCAAAGATTCACGAGATGAGAGTATGGGAGATCGACGTTGAAACTCGTGAAGTGGCGAGTAGTGAGAGGTGCTAGCACTTAGCCTAGTCGGTGGTCATGCATGGAGAGCACTAATAAGGAGGGGCCATACCATATTGGAATCTCGGGTATTGGCAATTGGTGAAGAAAATTAGAGGGTCTTCGACTCACGACTCGCGAGGTCGCGAGTTGTGAAAGGCACTTTCATTTAGGCACGTATGTGGTGCTATCGAGATAGGGAATAAAGAAAGGGAGCTAGTGCTTTGTCGTTAAGTGATGGGTAGATCTGGACGACCAGAATTCGCATGCCCAGATCTACGACCAGGGTTTCATTCCGGAGCCCCCTCACCATTCTACCTTTAATATTGGACTCACTTGTATTGCTGAGTCGCGAAACACGAAAAGGCACCTGGTTTGTTTAGCCTGTAGTCCTAACCCACGATCACAGGGAGGTGAACAGGGAAGAACTAGCCTGCACTAGGGCCCCGTGGGACTTCGGGGACTCTGTCCCTTGAGGAAAAGTGAAAATTTTATTATGTCATAGTGGGTGTGTGACAAATTGGTATCAGATCATGGTTACAACACTCGGCCTGCATGGGCTCATGAACGAGTTGTGCAGAAGCTCCATTCGAAACACTCTTAAAAGGAGTAACCCCCTGTCTTAACCTTCCTAATCAAAAGATGAAGTTAAGAAAAAAAAAAAAACCCTATTGTGTGTGTGTACATGTGAAAATATGAATTATGTACTGGTTATAAATAAATATAAATATTGACTAACAACCAACGTTTTTCCTTTTGCACACAAGCGGAAGATCAACCGTGGGAAATTATCAACACATAGTATGGTGACTCACCAAAAAGTGGGAGAAGGCTCCCACAATAGAGATGAAGAGTCTGACGAAAGGAGGGCAGCAGGGGCCCCTCCAGATTTAGCCGAGACTGTGAGGAGCCTCATGGTTGAATTATATTGACTAACAACCATCGTTTTTCCTTTTGCACACAAGTGGAAGATCAATCGTGGGAAATTATCAATGCATAGTATGGTGACTCACCAAGAAGTGGGAGAAGGCTCCCACAATAGAGACGAAGAGTCTAACGAAAGGAGGGTAGTAGGGACCCCTCCAGATCTAGCTGAGACTATGAGGAGCCTCATGGTTGAATTACAAATTTGTAAGGCTGACAATGAAAGGATGATGAAAGAACAAGAAAAGCAAACGGAAATTAACACAGTTACTGCAGAGTTTTTCCAATCTACAAAGACAAATGCAAGATGAACCTGAAACTCAGAAACATGGTCATATCAGTGGCCACACTGAGAGGAGAACCTCGAGAAAGGTCCACCCCAGAGGTAAAGGACCAGTGCTGAGTGATTCCTTTGAGAAGGAAGCTGGCGATTCAGAAGACTCTTCTAGCAACAGAACCAGTTCCTATCCCCGAAGAAAACAAAAGAAGCAAAAGTATTCCAAAGGTCGAAAATTTGAAGAATTCAGAAAGGAAAAACCACCCTCCTTTGATGATGAAATAAAGAAGGGAGAGGAAGCAGAGGCCTAGCTGCTTGGACTAAAGAAGTATTTCAGAGTCCATGACTTTTCAGAAAATATGAAGGCCCGAGTGGCCACCTTCAAATTGAATGGAAAGGCTTCCATTTGGTGGGAAGACCTTAAGAATATGAAAGGGTTCCACGAAGAGGACCTGTCTTGGGAACGGTTTGAGAAATACTTCCGAAAGAAGTATCTATCGAAAAAATATTTCGACGAAAAGACTAAAGAGTTTTATGAAATCAAACTGGGACAACTTACTATAGAAGAATATGTCAACAAATTCCTCGAATTGTTGAGGTATGTACCCTATATCAAGGCGGAAAAGGAAAATGTGCAATGCTTCATTAGTGGATTACCTAAGGACTATCGGAATAGAATTGAATTTGATGAGCCAAAGACTCTAGAAGACACTATTCGAAAGGAAACCTATTGTCATGAACAATGTGGGCATCGAACAAAACCTCGCAAAGGATGGAAACAGAAGAATAGTTCAAGATTTCAGAAAAGGGGAATTAAATCCCCATGATTTAAGAACTACAAGAAGAACCCAAGAATGGGCTTCCTAGCCCGGAGTATGCACCAACAGAATTTTCCCTCCTTGAGTGGAAATAAAACTTCTGGACCCATATCAGTGAAGACTGATAACCCAAAGAGAGAACCTTTGAAATTTTGGGGTTGCGGAGAAGAACATCTCCTCGGAGATTGCCCACACCGACAATAGAATAGTCAGAGAATTTATAACATACATGAAGCTACTACCGTCAATGATGTGGCCAGGAGTGTGCCACAAATTTATGCATCCTTGGATAATAACCAAGCCAACCACCAAGCTTCGATAGTGGAAATAGAAGGTATGATTTCCAACCATCTAGTGTCTGTTTTGATTGACCCTAGTTCAAATTTGAGTTATATAGCCCCTAAAGTTGTTGATAAGTGTAAATTGCAACCACAAAAACATACCAAGCCATGGTTGGTACAGTTAGCCACTAGAACCAAAAGGAGGATAGCAGAAGTCATACCAGCCTACCAATTAATGTTGGGTGAATTCCCCACCCAAGCAACCTTTAACATATTGCCCCTGGGATCATATGATCTGTTGATTTGTATGGATTGGCTAGCTGCCCATAAAGACAGATTGGACTGTTACCATAAGACCTTAGAATGTGTAAGTAAGGAAGGGGAGAGGATAACCCTTCAAGGGATCTGAAAACTTGTCTCGGTGAGACAAATATCAGCTCTGCAAATGAGAAAGTATTGCCAAAAGGGATGTACCCTATATGTAATACAGGTGTTGAAAACAATCGAAGATGACAAACCAAGCCTTGATGATCACCCTATCCTAAAAGAATACAGAGATGTGTTTCCGGAAGAGGTACCGAGTTTACCTCCAAGAAGGGACATAGGCTTCTCAATAGAACTTGCACCGGGAGTGGTGTTGGTGTCTAGGACACCTTACCATATGAGCACACCCGAGTTAGTTGAACTCAAGTTGCAATTAAAAGAAATGATGGATAAGGGCTATATTCATCCCAGCGTGTCTCCATGGGGAGCACTAGTCCTGTTCGTGAAAAATAAGGATGGTACCCTTAGACTGTGTATATATTATAGACAACTCAATAAGGTAACCATAAAGAACAAGTACCCCTTGCCCAGAATCGATGACTTGTTCAATCAATTAGGGGATGCGTCTATTTTCTCAAAGATTGATTTGAGGTCGGGATACCATCAAGTCCAAATCAAGGGTGAAGACATCCATAAAACTGCCTTCCAAACGAGGTATGATCATTATGAGTTTGTGGTGGTGCCATTTTGGTTGACCAATGCCCCTGCCGCTTTTATGTGCTTGATGAACAATGTACTCAGCAAATTCTTGGATGAATTTGTACTTGTTTTTATTGACAATATATTAATTTACTCCAAGAATAGAAAAGAGCATGAAGAGCATCTTAGAATTGTGCTACAAGTGCTAAGAGAACATCGGATCTATGCCAAATTCAGCAAATGTGAATTCTTCCAGAAGCAAATACATTACTTAGGCCATGTTCTCTCCAAAGAAGGAGTTGCGTTAGACCCTGACAAAATCAGGTCTATCATGGAATGGCCTACCCCAAAGGATGTTTCAGACATCATATCCTTTATGGGATTAGCAGGATACTATAGGATATTTATAAAAGGATTCTCCAAGATTGGTTTTCCAATCACTTCCCTCCAAAAGAAGGGGACAAAATCCCTGTGGACACAGAAATGTGAAGAAAGATTTCAAACCCTAAAACATCTACTGACCCATGCGCCCATGATGAAGATCGCTGATCCAGAAGCTGACTTCCTCGTGTGCACAGATGCGTGTAAATAAGGGCTCGGAGGAGTCCTTATGCAGGAAGGAAGTGTGATCTGTTATGAATCCCGAAAATTGAATGAGCATGAAGTCAACTATGTGACCCATGATCTAGAACTGGCTGCCATAGTGCATGCCTTGAAAATGTGGAGGCATTACCTCCTGGGAAGAAAGTTTGTACTTATGACAGATCACTACGGATTGCGATACCTGTTTGATCAACCAAAGCTCAATGCCAGGCAAGCTAGGTGGATGGCCCTCCTTAGCGAATTTGATTTCGAAATCAAACACATTAAAGGAAAGGAAAATAGGGTGGCTGATGCCCTTAGCATAAGTATGAAAACAATTCACCTGGCAGCGGTGAGTACCTGCGAGACAAATGTCAAGGAAAGAATAAAAAATGCACAAGAAACAGATTCCTTCGTCCAGACCGTGACCATGTACCTACAACAAGAACCCGCCGGAGCAAAATATGAAGTCTACTAGAAGACCAAAGGAGGTCTGCTCACTTACAGAAGTAGATTTTATATTCCAGATTGTGATGACTTGAAGAGATTCATTATGGATGAACTATATAAAAGACCCTACTCGGGTCATTTAGGATACCATAAAATGATCATTGCCACCAGGAAACAATTTCTCTGGCCTGGATTGAAGAAATACATAACCGAGTACCTAGCCAAATGCATAGAGTGCCAACAGTTTAAAGCAGAACATCGACACCCAACAGGATTATTGCAACCTTTACCAATCCCAGAATGGAAATGGGAATCCATCTCCATGGATTTCATCACTGGATTACGAACCTCAACCAAACAGAATGAAACCATTATGGTGGTGGTGGATAAATTGAGCAAGTATGCTCACTTCATCCCCGTCAAGTCGACCTGCAAGGAAATCGATATCACCCAAGTATTCATGAAAGAGATATTCAGACTGCATGGTATGTCGAAAGAGATTGTGTCTGACAGAGACACGAAATTTACGTCCAACTTTTGGAAATCACTAATGGTTGGTTTAGAGACCAAGTTGTTGTTCAACACCACCTATCACCCTCAAACTGACATACAGATAGAAAGAGTAAATCAAATACTAGAAGATATGTTAAGGATGCATGTAATGCATCAACCCAAGAAGTGGGAAGACTACCTGCCACTGGTACAATTCACTTATAACAATGGCTACCAAGCATCCTTAAAGATGAGTCCCTTCGAAGCCCTCTATGGTAGACCGTGTAACACTCCAGTTAGCTGGAGTAATCCTGTAAACATGATTTCTTTTGGACCCGACATGTTGAAAGAAATGGAATAGCAGGTGACTCAGATAAAACAAAACCTGAAGGTCGCCCAGAACTGACAAAAAAGTTATGCTGACCAAAAGAGAACTCCAAGAGAGTTCAAAACAGGAGACCATGTATATCTTAGAGTTAGGCCCAGGAAGAGTTCCCTGAAAATGGGAGCTTGTGCCAATTTGGCACCTCGATATTGTGGACCCTTTGAGGTTCTAGATAGAGTGAGACCTATAGCCTATAGGCTAGCAGTCCTCCCACAGTAAAAGCACATAATGTTTTCCATGTTTAATTATTGAAGAAATATGTACATGATCCTAATCATATAATTGACTGGTTTGTGATCCAGGTGGAACCAGAGGGATAATTTCTACCAGAACCTCAGTGCATACTGGACAGAAAGGAAACCCCGCTCCAGAACCGAACCATTGCACAAGTCAAGGTGCAATGGAGACATTTTGGCCCAGATGTGGCTACATGGGAAATGGAGGATGCCATGAGACAGGCATATCCGATTTTGTTTGATTATGTACATGCATGTCACATTGATAGATAAGAACATTGAGGATGATCTTCCTTTAAGGGGGAAGGAATTTTAACACCCTGTTTCCCCTAGTTTGTAAAAATAACTATACCGGCCAAGAACTGTGGCAAACTCAAAAATGTGAATGTGTGATGTAAATGGACCTTGTGAAAAAGGTCGATGAATGTGAATAATATTATGAATATATACTGCAGGACTGCTGAGAGGGGATATGCTAAAAAAGAGACCACGATGGTTGAAGAAAGGTGGTGGAAGGCACCTGGAAAGGTGGTGTTAACTTCCACCGAAACCAATACCATATTTGGACTTCACTGGCCTGGAGAACCAAGAGCGGCTCGCTGGCCCGAAATAAGTTACTCCCAGGTTGGTAGGTAGATGGCTCCTTAGGAATTAATGAGGGATGGGGGAAGTGAACTGCCCATCTGTAGGAGCCTCGAGCCTGACCACCGCGAGGGAAATCGTGACACATTCAACCTAAAAAGAGGAAAATGCGTGAGGAAGAAGCGTAGAGGGGGAAGACGCGAGGAAAGAAGGAAGAACTCTAGAGATATGTAGAGGGAGTGATAGCAGAGAAGGGGGAGAGTAACCCTCGTTCTCAGTCACTGGCAAACTGAGACGCAGTCTCGCAGCATCGTGGTCTCAGCTCGGGGGTGGCTAGTGGTAAATCCATTGGGAGTCGTTGAGCCTACGGTTGGGTGGAAGCGAGCACCCCTCTCAGTAGTTGCATCACCTCTGGTGTTATTTCTAATAAGTGTTATTTGAAGTTGATGCCATAATCGCATGTTCAATTTCATGTTCTTGTAAATAGTTATGAATAGAAGTGTTTGCCTAATGTTTGATTTGATAGAATGGATGCCTATGTATGCTTACATGCCATAGGTTTTTTCTGCACAAATGATTAAGTTTGGGACATGAGTTCTCTCCACCGAGAATCATCTTGTTTGCTTAGCTTCTCGTTATATTCTGGGAAGGCCCCTTGAGAGTACTCTTTTTTGAGAATTACCCCATAAACCTTGTAACCATAATGAACTTTACCGGAGACACAATTAATAGTAGGGGTAATTTCCCAAGAACCGTCTGAGGGTTCATGCCATCCGAGTCTGGAACCTTATGCAAGAAAGAGTAGCTTTATAAGGTCTCGGGGTCATGGGAGCCTGAAGCTCCGAGAGTTTGAACTTCGTGATTCAATCTCAGAAGGGATAGTGAGTTCAAATATAGAAACAAAATACCCTATCACTTGGTAAATGAACAGTTGGAATCCTTTCAAAAATACCCCAAGCCTGTCAACACCGACGGATCTAGAGAAGGAGTGTAGGCATTAACACCTTTCCCTTTCAGCCTTCGCAAATAGCGATGGGATCCTGGACCGTAGATCCCAGGGACCCATTGGAACTCTATAAGCCATCAATCTTAACCTTTACTTAGGCGGGAGAGTGAACTCGACTACATCCCAAAAGTCCCGAAGACATCGGGACCATCCATGTTGGAGGACAGGTGGCAGAGATTTGACCATTTCGCGTATCAAGGATTTGTGAGTTTGGAGGTGGAAGACCAGGATCTTAGAGTCACGAAGTCTCGAGTCGAGAGATCGCGATATAATCTGGGCCATTGATCAAAGAGGAAGGATAGTCGTGGGATCTGATGTCTTGATACATCGCGTATCGGGGATTCATGAGTTTGGAGGTGGAAGACCAAACCCTTGGATTCGCAAAGTCCCGAATAGCGAGAAGTAGGAGCAAACATTGAGTCAGGACCTCCTCGCCATATCTCATATCGGGGTCTCAGAGGTTGAGGGGAATCAGTTTCGACTGTAGAAGTCACAAGCTTGTGAGTTGCGAGAGCTTGTGCAACACGTGGTACGTCCGCTTGGTGGGACCCACATGGTTGACAGGTGGTGTGACGATAAGATGCCCAGAGAGAGGGAGAAGTGGTGACAGGTGGTGGACACATGTCATTTGAAATGGGAGTCAACATCCTGTTGACTTCTCATACTTCAAGTTCTCATAAGAAAGGAGCACAAAGGCCCAACAACTCAAGTTGCGAAGTCGTGAAATCACGAAGAGCGGCAACAGCCGTAGGATCCAAGACGCGGATGATCGTTGGATCAGAGCCTCACCGTGCGTATTGCGCATTCGAAGGATCGGAGGTTAAGTGGACCTCATCTCGACTGCAGAAGTCGCAAAGTGTCGAGAGTCAAGGCATGGGTGTGGACACGTGGAAGAACCCCAAGGTGGGCCCCGCATGGTTGACGGGTGGATACGCGTTGCCTAGAGAAGGGAGTCAATGCTCCGTTGATTTCTTGCATCTCGGGGATTCACAGGATAAGAGCGTGAAGGCTCGACGCTTCAACCTGCGAGGTTGCGAGTAGTGAAAAGCGTCAAGGAAGGAGTCAACCCGACGTTGACTTGTCGCGTCTCGGGAGATCACAACAAGAGGGCATGAGATTTCAACCCATGAACTCAGGAAGGTGTGATTTGTGAGAGGTGTCGATATTTAAGCCCTAGCCTATGGTTACGTGTGGAGGGCGCTGACAAAGAAAGTAGTCAACACTCTATTGACTTCTCGCATCTAGGAGATTCGCGAGATGAGAGTATGGGAGCTCGACGTTGAAACTCGTGAAGTGGCGAGTAGCAAGAGGTGCTAGTGCTTAGCCTAGCCGGTGGTCACGCATGGAGAGCGCTAATAAGGAGGGGCCATACCATATCAGAATCTCGGGTATCGGTGATTGGTAAAGAAAATTCGAGGGTCTTCGACTCACGACTCATGAGGTCGCGAGTTGTGAAAGGCACTTGCATTTAGGCACGTATGTGGTACTATCGAGATAGGGACTAAAGAAAGGGAGCTAGTGCTTTGTCGTTAAGCGGTAGGTAAATCTGGACGGTCGGAATCTACGCGCCCAGATCTACGACCAGGGTTTCATTTCAGAGCCCCCTCGCCATTCTACCTTTAAGATTGGAATCACTTGTATCGCTGAGTCGCGAAACATGAAAAGGTGCTTGGTTTGTTTAGCCTGTGGTCCTAACCCACGATCACAAGGAGGTGAACAGGGAAGATCTATCCTACACTAGGCCCCCATAGGACTTCGGGGATTCTGTCCCTTGAGGAAAAGAGAAAATTTTATTATACCATAGTGGGTGTGTGACACTTATAGTGATCACAATATAAATTTCAAATTTAGTTTTAGAGAAATAAAAAATACCAAATAAATCATAAAATGTGTAATACTAAATATTTTAGTAAATCATAAAATTCCTAATACTAAATATTAATAAAATTTTACATGTATGTTATTTTTATCCCATTTTATGCTAAAACTAGGTTGGAGAAAGTACTACTATAAATGTTTAAAACTTTGAGACATCCAAAATGATATCCTATAGGATGAAAATCTAAAATTAAAAATAAAATGATGAAAATATCTTATATATATATATATATATATATATATTATAAAAACTAATATCAAAATCCTCCCTACTTTTCAAGTTTCAAAATTAAAAACTAATTTTAAAATACATAATTAAATTAAAAACTAACTCTTAATGACGCCGAAAAGCGTACACCTATTGACAATGGGCACATTTAATAGGTTTTTAGTGCTTAATCAGTTTTGTATGGACAAGATTAAATATTGATGGAATATTCTTAGTCGTCCCAATAAATCAATGGTTGTGATTTAAACCACTAACTTCCTCACTATTATAAAGACATCAGTTTACATGTTTATTTTTTACTTTTACTTAATTATATTTTAAATTTACTATGGTGACTAGGTGATTGCCACCTCTAAATAATTAACTTTTGATTTTCTAGTTTTGAGTAATTAACGTTTCATTTTCTAGGCCAATAAAAATTTTTAAGGTGTTCACCAGTCACAATTTTCTTTTCTGGGCCCGTCGAAACCTTTTGGCGCTCACCAACAACAAAAGTTTGCGGCTGTGCTAGTTTTATAAACTGGTAACATCAAAACCCTTTTATGGTACTCAAGATAATTCGATAGATATATTGATGTAAATATATGCGCTCCTAGAAGATTTTATATTTGACAACATTTCAAATAGCAAGAACAACTAACACCACATGACACTTGAAATATCCATCCATTGAAGTTCTGTCTGCAATGTTGCTCTCGAAGGAATTTGGAAATGGGCAACATCAAATCCCTTTATGGTACTCAAGGTATCTCGATAGATAGATACTGATGTAAATATATGGTCCTTCTAAGAGTTTTTTTTTTTTATATTTGACAGTCTTTCAATTAGTAAGAACAACATTTTATGGTTTTGTTTTATATGTGCCCTGGACATTTTGTATTCTCATAGTTCTATTGAGAAATTTTTGAGTACTCGAGTGGTTATTATCTTTGGGTTTATTATGTATATGAACTTCTAATTATTTATTATATTTGGGTTAATCATGCTCATGAACTTCTAATTCAAATTAAAGGATTAGTTTGCAATGTTTTTCTATCCTTTTCTTGTTTTTTTTTGGAGTGCTCTTTTTCAACAACCATAAGGATAAGGGATTGCACTTGGCCCCATCCACATGAGATGCCTCATTGCGGAGTCAAATCGACCTATCAGGAGCAAGCATGTCACAAGTGGGAATTGACTTTGGGTGGGATGGATAACAACACTGTGTTGACCACCCAGGCTAGATCCAACTGACTAATGTTTTCCTCTTTAAGAGGAAAAACATATTGTTTGTATTGTTCAATGTATATTCTATTTACATATATTTAAAACAATTAATCTTGCTTGAAAATGACATGCTTATCGAAACACTAGTATTTAAGGAAGAAGGAATTTTCATTTTGTTGATTCATTATGATTTCTTGTCCGTAATTTTTTTTTCTTTGGATCTTTGTGAAGTGTTAAGTAACCTCATTTTATTAACATGGATAGTGATGTTGTCCAATTTGTGTTGTTATTGAAAAGGAACCTTCCAAGATGGTTGGTAGTTATTTTATGCAAGTTTCAATGGATTCGCAAAACAAACTAAAGTTACTTTATGCAATTTCCAATGGATTCTCAAACTAAACTATGGAGTTATGCCATATGTTGATATGCACAATCATTTTGATATCTACTTTTTGTTTTCATTATATTGTTTATTGTAATCATCATCAGTACACGATATCAAAATAAAGTAGTTGATTAAATCCATTCGAGGGTTTTGTTGATCAAATTTTATGCTAGGCTTTGACTAAGGTTGTTTATTTTCAAATAAAATGATTGGGTGCTCATTCTACTAAATATCTATTTTTGGATGCCATGCAAGAATGTCACAATTGAAAATTTGACTTTTGGTAGGATAGATAACACGGTGTTAACCACCCAGGCTAGATCCAATTGATGAATGTTTTTATTTTTAAGAGGAAAAACATATTTGTATTGTTTAATGTGTATTCTATTTTCATGTATTTAAAATAATTAATTTTGTTGAATGATGACATGCATATCAAAAGTAGTATCCAAGGAAGAAGGAATTTTCATTTTGATGATTCATTAGGATTTCTTGTCCACCTATCCCTTTGCTTTGGATCTCTGTGAAGTGTTGAGTAACCTCAATTTATTAACATGGATGGTGGTGTTTTTGGCCGATTTATGTTGTTTTTGCAATGGACACTTCCCAAGATGGTTATAAGTTACTTTATACCATTTCCAATGGATTCTCAAAACAAACTATGGAGTTATGCGATATATTGATATGCATAATCATTTTGATATCTAGTTTTAGTTTACATTATATTGTTTATTGTAAAAATCATCAGTACGCTATATCAAAATAACGTAGTCGATCAAATCCATATGAAGGTTTTGTTGATCAAGTGTTACGCTAGGCTTCAACTAAGGTTGTTTATTTTCAAATAAAATGATTGGGTGCTCATGTTTTGAAATATTTACCATCGACCTCACATTATCACCATCCTCCACAAAACTAGGGAAATATGTTGTCATTCTAACCACTTCAATAATAGTAGTTTTTTCTTCATCTCTAAAGGTCTCCTTGAAATGATCAACTCCAACATTGGCTATCTTTTCAAAGGTTGTTACTTCCTCCCCTTTCCTATCTTACATCCCCCAAATAGCATCGATTTTTTTCATTTGATCGACACGATGATGGAAAATCTTAGTATTTTCATCCCCGCATTATAGCCATAGTGCTTGACTCTTTAACCTTCATTCAACGTCCTTATCAACCAACTGTTAGAATTTGAAAGATGTGTGCTCATTTTACCAATGACAATACCCTTGTCACCCAACCATAGGCCGAAGCCACCCTCCGAGCACCTTAACCTTGACTGAGAATTACTCTGGAAGCAAACCCTAGGCTAGATAGCCAAACAAGGTGCAGTGCATCTTCCTCCAAGGATAGCGCACCAACAATAGTTGATCAGATAGTCCAAACCCTAGCCAAGAGATAGTCCAAGCCAACACTGAAAACTAGTTGATGTAGCAGCTACACCTGCAGCTCTCCTCCACATGTGCACACCAAACTGGGAACTGCAGTGCGCAACAGTTACTGCTCTGCAATTCTGAGTTGTGTCAAATGAGAACTGGCACCCTGTATTTATAATGGTTCTGTCAACTTTGTTGGGGCCAATTTATCCTTATGGGTACATGTATGTTCAGTATATTATTATTATTTATGGTTGACTTCTTCTCTTGGAGGCTAATAACCGAATATAAATTATCTTCTTGAGCCGACAAGACTTTTAGGGTTATTAGCCAACTCATTAGGGTTTTCTCTTACTTTTTAGAGTCTTCTATTCTCGTCAGGTTCACACGTGGAGGTAAATACCTCCTGCAGCTACCATAATATCAACACTCCCTCCTAGCTAGGGAGGTATTATAGGTAATGGTCTTGAGCACAAAAACATACCATTCCCCCGGTAGCATCAACATAGTCGTCTAGACTATCTCATGACTAGATCATGAGCATCACTATCACCATCATTTGCATCATCTCTCGAAACCATACTTCATCTGAGTAATCAGACATGATGTTGGATAAGTCACTCACACCATAGAGTGATACAAGAGCCATTCTTATAATCTAGAAGATTAAATGCTCTGAACCATTTTCCGTCTGGAAAATCTCTGTTTATTATTCGTCTGGATGATGATTATCTCCAATAAACTGTTGATAGTCTTCAAGGCAATCAGAAAAAAAAATAGAACTCAACTGTGTCTATCCATAGTAGTACATAACTA
>ML804023.1:0-11243 GCA_009831015.1 Picea engelmannii | reverse complement strand
TAAATGTCACACTTTGACCGAGGTACCTAGTGACCAACTTTAGGACATCTACCCAGGTGGAAATTGTGGGCTGCAATTTCACCTTGATTGGATTTTGTGTGGCTATTGGGAAATATCTCTATCTCTTTTTGGATATGCCCCCTTTACCCCTCATTATAACCAATTATTTCATCCTTCACTAGTTTCTCTTCGGGTGACTTCAGACCCCATTGTTGAGGACTATTGGAAGGTTCAGTGCTATTTAAGAGGAAGGACGTTACATCTTCTAGGACACGAGCATTTTCTTTCTTTTGATTCCCCCACGTGGACAAAACCCTCTTACCCACATATATATGCTTCTTTCACATTTTATGTATGATGCACATCTGATTACAGTTTGATTTGGATATATATATTGTGTAAACAGTCACATCAAAGACTCTTGTTTCTATATTACTCTCATCACTTTTTTTGCACACATTCACCCAGTTAGTCCGACATCATAGGGGAACCACAGAACCCCCATCGTTCACGACGCTTTCTAAATATCCCTCCTATCTTAGGGGGAGTATCTGGTCGTACCCTCTCATCAGCACCTCCTTCACACACTCCTATGAGTGCTACTATCTTAGGATCAGCTTTGCTTGGTTCTACATTACTTGGGTCAACTTCCCAAGGTCATTTGTTCACTCGCTCTCCCTTACATGGAAGCGAGGGACCAATGTCCTCTCAAGGGGGGAACACCAACCCACCTAGCTCCCCTCAAGGCTCAGGTTCAAAACAAACTATGGCTGGAGCTAATCCTCCCCCCCCCCACTGCATATGCCATACTTGGCCTCTCTCAACATACCGGATCTCACCAAGCTCATCAATGATCCTATATTGCATGATCCCACATGGCCTGCAATGCCAACAAAACTGCCTTCAGACATACCAAAGTTTGAAGGAAAGGCAGGGGATGACCCTGCTAACCATGTCATGACCTTTCATCTATGGTGCTCATCCAACAGCATTATGGATGATTCCATCAGACTGCAATTATTTCAACACAAAATCACGGGCCCATTGGCTAAATGGTATGTTGAAGAAAAATCGAGGTCCCACACAACCTTTGAGTCATTGTCCAAAGCATTCTTGACCTTTTTCCAATTACCCATTCGCCACGACAATGGTCTAGAACTACTTTCCAATTTTAAACAAACCTTAGCCACACACATCGCTGACCACATTCACGAGTGGCGTAGGCGACATAGTTTGTGTAAAGCAGAAACCACCAAGAAACAATGCCTCGACTGGTTTCTTAGATCACTTGTCTCTCTCCTTGGAAAGGATGTAGCTTACACCTTCCCTCAATTGGAAGAAGAAGCCATCAACAAGTCCCAACAGTATGACCTCATCTACGCACAGTCAGGATACTTATACACGGTACTTCCTGATCTTCCAAAACCTATGTTGTTTGGCCAAGACAAACCTGGGATGTCTCACTCAACAGACGGACTAATAGGTGCCACCACACACCATGGTCCACAACCCCAACCACCACCGATGTATGGAACACCTCAATACCCACCAACATATGGGGGTGCTCCTTATTACCCCCCACCTCCTTATCAATAGCCATACCCTGTTGCTATTCCTCCACCCATCATTGGACCACCGCCGACACCTCCCATACATCCACCTATTCCCACAAACAGTGGAACTCCCTCAACATTAACTTATAGTACTAGTGAAATCACTACACCTTCCTATGTACTTTATGGGTCAGTACCACCACAAAAACCATACTTCCCATTTCCTGGTCCTCCACAACCCATGGCTCCCCCACATCCTCATGCGGGGGTAAATTTTGTTCAACCTTCTGCTGCTCAACAATACCAAAATTTTGAACAGTTGAACACAACCAACCCCACTCATCCATCGAACAATTCCAAGAAGAAAGGACAGAATAAGAATAACAAAAACCCAGGACAAGGCAAGAATCAACCACAACACCAACCTACTGGGGGCAACCAGAACCAAGGGAACCAAAACCCCCAAGGGGGAAATAATAACAAATGCCAAGGGAGAAATAATTTTAAAACCATCTTCCCTTGTGCCCTTTGTGGAGAGTTCAGTCATTACACTCACCATTTCCCCCAAATCGCTGATTTCAAATGGTTGAAAGACTCCGGTAGTCTTCCCCATTCTCCTGCACAAACTACCCCTCAGCAGGCACCACAACAATACTTGCAACAACCCCCTCCCACCGTGTTGCAAAATCCTATTCCACATCAAGGTGTGATAAAAACCCAACAGGACACACAACATCCCCCACCTCAAGGGGGACAATACCCCAACCCTAACAACCCAACAGAGTGTACAATTCTCCTCACTAGTGAGGAAAAAATCCTTCTGCAAACACGTAATTGTCAGTATCATACACCAGCTGAGTCTACTCCTATCTCTCCAGAGCCAAACCCTACACCGATGGGACCCCCTTTGGTGATCCCTCGCCCTTCCGTTGAACCACCACTACACATCCCTCGCATCCCCTTGCGCAGGAATGTCCACAACCCACAGGCTAGGGCAGCTCATAACTATAGTTTGGTAGGTGACTTAGCACAATCCCCAGATGCTATGTCAGTCTTGGAAGTCCTCCAGACTTGTCCTACTCAGCGGAAATCACTACTTTCTGCCTTGGGGGCAGTTGACCCTGTAGATACTTGACTCATTACCTTTGATCTTGATAGCGGTGAACCTCGTATTCCCACCCTGATCACTTTTCAAATACCAGTGAAAATATGGAACATCACCATTCATCGGTGTATCATCGATGAAGGTGCATCTACATGCATCATGTCCAAAACCGTATGGCAGAAACTTGGTTCCCTGGAACTCATTCCCTCTGCCATCACATTACGAGCTTATGACGGATGACCATCATCTCCTGAAGGGCTCTTCCAAAATGTCCCCGTTGAACTTGGGGGAAAAACTATTCTCATTGACATCGAAGTTATCGATGCTCCGCTCGATTACAATATATTGTTCGATCGTAGCTACATGTATGCTATGAAGGCAGTGGCACCCTCCGTCTTTTGTACAATGATGTTCCCCCACAACGGGAAGATCGTGACCATCGACCAAGTCTCACATTATGAGCGTAACCCATCTGCCAATCTCAATAACATTCTTCCTCTCATCCACACAAACCAAGATGCATATCCACTCGTCGAGATGGGTCCTGGAATTTTTAAAGATCCATCCTTGTTAGGGACGTACCATGGAGCACCACCACTCCTTTATCCTGCTAATCAAGTATGCGTCATCTCATCTAACAGAACTCACATAGAGGATGCTCGTCCTCCTCAGGAGGCTTCAGTCATTCCTGACGTCCCAATAGTCGCAGAAACACTCCCACCAGAGCCTCCTGCACAGTCATCTACCCCAAATGTCCATGAATCCACATCGCCTCAGGGGCATAGTCCCGTCTGGGAGACAGTTCCCCAACCCCTCACTCAAATTCCCTTCTTTTACCCTCCACCAGGTATCGAAGCTTTTCAGGTATCCGCAACGCTCACACTACCCAATATGGTGTTAGAAATCCCAGTTTAGTATTTACACCCACCTGAGATGGTTCCTCGACCATCCCTTCCCCCACAGGAAGGCCTTCCCATGACGATTCCCGTCCTTACCCCCACTACCCCCATACTCACTAACCCCCCTGCTACAGCTGGGGGCAGGAGAAAGAAGAAGGAGCCCACCGCTCCACTTCCTTCACGCATCCCACCACCTTGTGCACTCTGTGAGCAAGAGGGCTACCAAACCAACAACTGTCCATCACTACCTGAATTACAGAATTTGATTCCCCTCAATCCACCTCCCACAACATCCGCCACTACTACTAGTCCCACCACTGTCACCCCCCCTTCCAGTAGTAAAGGATTGAGGACCAAATACACTTGTGCTATATGTTCAGAGTATGGCCATTACACCCATCATTGCCCAACACTGCCACACTTTCGGCATAAATTAGCGGTTGTACGCCAGAACTTCCAGAACAACCCCAGTCCTGCTACGTCCTCGTCAACAAATATCACTGACATCTGCTATGTCACCACTTCAATTAATGAATGCATGAGATTCCCTTGTTCTCTCTCTGATTCATTAACTCATTTTACATACCAGTGTCCTATGATCCTTGAATATAGGCAACATCAATTATCCCTGCTTCACCAACCCGCTGAAGTGATCATTGACATTACCTCGTCACTCGAGGATCTTCATGTCATTTCTCTCGAGCCCAAGGCACTCCCAATACCTCCATGGTTCTTATATGACATCTCTGAGGATTTACCCCACAACCCCCCCAACTCTCCTATTCATTTCCCTATGGACACTCTCCACCCAACCACCATGGGTACCCCTCAGTACTTCAATATATGGTTTATGTCGAGTGAACCCTCACCCTCTCCCAGCATTTCTCCCTCTACTTCTCCATCAGAGGGCAACCAAACTGTCACCGAGATCACTCCTCATGACCCCTTGTATTCCCTTCATTTCCAATGCGATGAGGAAATACTGGAAGAGCTAAACCACCCGGATTCTCCCTGGGACACACTACATCACCGTGCACTCTTTTCTCCACAGGAAGCCCTCATGCCTCCTAACCAAAACCCCATTTACGCGGTAGAAACCAAAGATTTTATCCCCTCCGGGCCTATAGATTGGTTCAACAATCCCATTCTTTCCCTTGATGCTTTTGAAGAAGGTAATATGGCCAACATTTCCCCCTCCATCAAAATCGACATTTCCATCAAAAATGGCATCGTCGAAGAAATCATCATTGGAGTTTCTTGCACTCCTCAGGAAATCGCCGCATACAAATCCCTCTTCCAGGAATATAGTGATATTTTCACCTGGTCATACATGGAAATGCCTGGCCTCGATCCCTCTATTGTCGAGCATCGCATTGACACCTGGCCTGACATCACACCAGTTCGCCAGAAACAGCGACCGCTACAGCCATCCAAAGCTGCGGCTATCAAAGCCGAAATTGACAAATTACGCACTGTCGGGTTTATTTATCCCATCGCTTATACTTCATGGGTTTCCAACCCTGTACCCATCGACAAAAAGCAGGGCATTATCCGTGTTTGCACAGACTTTCACGATCTCAATAACACATGTCCCAAAGACAACTTTCCAACGCCTTTCATCGATCAAATTATCGACGATTGTGCCGGCCACGAGGCTCTCTCCTTTATGGATGGATTCTCTGGCTATAACCAAATTCAAATCCACCCAGCTGATCAGTATAAAACCTCATTCACTACCCCATGGGGTACCTTTGCATATCATGTCATGCCTTTCAACTTAAAAAATGTTGGCGCAACTTTCTAGTGGGCGATGACATACATCTTCCACAATCTGGAAAACATCATCCTCGCCTACTTGGATGACCTCACAGCTCGATCCAAGAAATGCACCCAGCATCTTGATGATTTACACATCATCTTTCAACGGTGTCGTCGGTACAACATCCACTTGAATCCTCTCAAGTGTGTGTTCTGCGTCACCGCAGGGCGCCTCCTCAGTTTTATTGTTTCCCAAAGTGGTATTACCATGGACCCCCTCAAAGTCCAAGCTATCACCAAAATTCCACCTCTCAGGAATTTACGACAACTTCAGAGTCTACAGGGCAAATCTAACTTTCTTAGACGCTTTGTTCCCGATTACGCCATACGCGCACACGATTTCCTTTGCTTACTACGTCACGAAATCCATTTTCACTGGGATGACTATGCCCAACAGTCATTTGACGATCTTAAAGAAACACTTTCAAATGCACCTTTAATTAGTGCACCTGACTACAATCGCGACTACATCCTCTACGTATCAGCATCAGCTGTATAAGTAGCTGGCATCCTTGTCCAACTCGGAGATGAAAATCATGAACACGTCATTTACTACGTTAGTAAGAACCTCTCAGGACCACCCTTGAAGTATAAACATGAAGAGAAACTTGCTCTGGCAGTTGTCCTCGTAGTCCATAAACTGTACCATTACATTTTGCTTCGCACCACAAAGGTCGTCGCAGATTCCAACCCTATGCAATACTTGCTCAGCCATAGACAAGCTAACGAAAAATTCGCTCGATGGATCGTTATCCTTCAGGAGTACGACCTCGAGTTCTCAACACCTAAGAGTAAGAAGGCCCTCGTTCTTGTCGAACTTGTCACGACCCTCCCCTCTGACACCACCAGTGCCCCCGTCAACACCGACTTTGCTGACAAACATATCTTTTACATCGCTTCAGATGATCCTTGGTATGGCGACCTTCTCATCTACCTACGAACTCAAAAGTTTGGTAACCATCTATCACGAGATGATCGTCGGCGTATTCACCATCAGCCCCCCTGCTATCTCCTCATCGGAGACATCCTATACCGGTGGGGCTTCGACACCATTATTCGTTGATGCTTGACTATTGACGAGGCCGACAGAGTCTTAAACGACTGCCATAGCGGCGCATGTGGGGGCCATCTTTCGGGTATATCGACTGCTCAAAAGATTATCTGAGCCGGTTACTTTTGGCCTACCCTGTTTCATGATTTCATTTATGTCGTGAAATGATGTGAGCAATGTCAGCTCGATGCCAACAAAGCCCGAGCTCCCCCCGCTCTTCTTCACCCTGTCATTACTGCTATCCCTTTTTGTAAATGGGGCAATGACTTTATGACTTGTAATCCCCCCTCCAGCAATGGTCACAAATACATTGTTGTCACTGTCGATTACTTCACCAAATGGGCCAAATCTATGCCCACTTTCAACAACACCGTTGACACTGTAGTGCGCTTTTTCTTTAACCATGTCATATCCTGTTTTGGAGTACCACTCCAACTTGTTTCCGACCATGGGAAACACTTTGAGAATGAGATATTCATCGAACTCTCATCTCGGTTAGGATTCTCTCATGAGTTTGCCTCACCATATTACCCTCAGTCAAACGAACAGGTCGAGGCAGTTAACAAAGTCCTCAAGACCATGTTAAAGCGTACAGTTAATAAACATAAAACCAATTGGCATCACATGTTATTTTCCATGCTATGGGCTTATCAAACGGCAGTGAAGACCGCTACTGGTTTCACACCATTCCATCTAGTCCATGGGGTCGAGGCAAATCTTCCCATCGAGTGCAAAATCCCCACCTTACGCACCGCAATTGAGCTATTACCTGACACTGCTCCAATGGAGCAGCGCTTGATGAACTTGGAGTCTCTGGATGAAGATCACTGATCTTCATTACAGAACAACGAGGCAGCTAAAAAATGATCCAAGGCTACCTTTGATCGCCATGTCAACCTTCGATCATTCCGCGAAGGCGACCTCGTCCTGGCTTATGATATTGCTCATGATACCTTTGGCCACGGAAAATTTGAATCACTTTGGCATGGCCCTTACATTATCCAACATTGCCTCACCAAAGGCGCATACATCCTGGCCTCCCCCGAAGGCCTCTCTCTCAAGGAACCCGTCAATGGGTTATATCTCAAGAAATTTTATGCTTAAAAGTAGTCATTCTACTTTAGGTCATTTTCTTTTCTAGAGTTTTTTTTTTAATCTTTTTCTCCTTCCTTCTTGTCTAAACTATCCTTTGTGCTCTTGACAGATTCTTTCTCCACCAGCTTACCACATCGGTTATGTCGACGGCGTCAGCCGTTGGACACAAAATCTCGCTTCGGCTGCTTGGGCTCTCTACACCCCCTCGCATGACATGCTACATTCAAGCGGCATATGTTTGGGGCCTGCTACCAACAACCAAGTTGAATACAATGTAGTCATCAACCTCTTGGCCGATGCCCAGCATCATCATATTCGTCACCTTAGCATCTTCCTCGAATCTCAACTAGTCGTTCTCCAGCTCAACAATGTGTATCGTGTACGCGATTCGTGCCTCTTTCGCAAATACCTGCAGGAAAGGCTGTTATCTCAGCATTTTGATTCCATTACATTTACACATATTCCAAGACAATTGAATCAAACAATAGATCAAATAGCTAACATGGTGTTAGATTGGTATATATCACATCAAGCTACACATACATAAACATATCATGAAAACCTGTCACAACATATATATAGAATAGACACCAGCAAACTCATCAACAAAAAACACATGTAGACACCAGATGGATCTCAAAATGTGTATACTCATGTATATATAAAGGCCCATCAGGCCATACAAATGTTTACATAAAAAAATACATGTATCCGCAAGCCAATGCAACACCTCGGTACAAAAAATGGGCTCACCAGCTTATATACAACAAAAACAAGATCTACATCATGCACCACTCATGGTGCCTCTATCACGCCACCACCTGCCCCTCCCTCAGGCAGTGGCGGCCCACCACCACCTGCCCCAAGCGGTGGTGGTCCACCCACAGGACCCCCCTGCCCCGGTGGCAGGCGTCCACTCATCATAGCATCCATCATTGTTGCTCGTCGCACTATGGCCCGCCATGGTGGCGGCACCCCCACACACTACTCCAGGAAACTCTCATCCTGGATGCACGTCCACATGCCCTCAGGCACATCCTGTAAGACTGTCTCCAGTCGACGGTGTATGTCATCGAAGTCCGCTCCGACCGCCGCTGGAGGAGCATGTGACAGCCCTGAACCAAGGTCATCGAACCGGTGCCTCCTCGCTGCCCTCTCGGGCTCCGCTGGTCACCCCACGATATCCTCCCACCGACGTCTCTCCGACTCTCGACGAGTCGGTGCTCTCTGCATCTCCACCTCGCGCCCACGAGGTGCCACATATGCACATGCACAAAACAACAACAACAGATAGTATCAACATCTATATCATATACATATGGACTGATATCTCAAAAACCAACATAAACCAAAATATGCACACCAAATACTCAACATACCTCGATGATCAAAAACCTCCCCTGGAGGTAATACCATGTTCGGGTCACCCCGGAAGTCCACCCCAGCATAAGGGTACCGCAGTATCACCTGTGGCATCTGTTGCCACACCTGTGCTGCCTCTGCTGAAAAGAAGTGGCCACCTTAGCCACCACCTTGACGAAGAAAAACTATAGACCACCGCCTCAACCGCGACTCTCGTACCCCGGGCATCTCCAGCAGAACCCTCGGGTGCAACATCAACACCCTCTCCAAAAACCAGGCCACTAGGATGGACCTGAAAGCAAACTCTCCTCCATATGTGGACCAACAGTGGTCCAACTGTGCCACCATCCTAGCATGAAGCATCAACCCCCATGCAAACTGCTCGCCAGCCAAGACTCTCTCCAGCACCAAAATCTGGCCACCACTAATCTGCTGGGCCGCCAACAACCCATATATCCGAACAATCATTGCCACTATACAATGATGTGCCAGGGATTCTATCGCACCAATGCTCACCATAGTCCTAGACATAAATTCCCGACCTGCGCAGTATCTCCGGCCAATCTCAGCCAGCTGAATGGTCCTGGGCAACACCGGCTCCGCCGGTAGGGGCATTCCCTGAAAGGGGAGCCCAATCAGAAAATAAATATCCTCCACCGCAGTGAAGGGGATCTGCTCTCCTCCTATGAGGAAGCAGTGCAGCTCTGGACTCCACATCTGGATCAGGAACTGAAACAAATACTCCTGTACCCGTATCAACGGGCACTCAAAGAACTTTAGTAACCCACAGGTTGCCAAAGTCGCATGCACGCCAGGCCCCTCAATGGCCACGACGTCTCGCAACTGAGCCCAGTCTCGCTCTCGCCACCGCACTGGAATCGTCACCACGGTCCACCTGCAGATAACACAGAGTCTTATATAAGCTCATGCAACCCTCAACATCATAAAAAAAGACTCATTTTTTTCCCTTCAAACTCACCTCCGAGGCACGGTTTTTATTACCCACAGGCGCGCACACATGCGCACCTGTTCATTACATAGGTGCGCATATATGCGCACCTGTTCATTACATAGGTGCGTACATATGCACGCCTATACATTGCACAGGTGCGCATCAATGTGCACATGTTCGCTTCATAGGCGCGCCCCTATGCGCGCATGTTCACCCTACAGATGTGCACAGGTGCGCGCCTGTCAAACCCATAGGCGCGCACTGGTGCGCGCCTTTTCAACTCACAGGCGCGCCCTTCGGGTGCGCCTTAAATTATCCGTACCATGCACACATGCACGTATATTCGGTGTACATGCGTGCATGTATGCACGCCTATCACCGAATCACCCACGCATGTGGGGTCCACACCCCCTAAATACCCCTGTACGACCCCCCGTATAAACCCTGCCCAAAAATTGAAAACAAATTTCTATAGAGGATGATCAGAAAACTAACCTAATACTCGCAAATCCTCAATCGGTTGCCTCATCCTCCCCAAATCTACAAATCTCCTCTGCAAACTGCTTGTCCACTCACTATTGCAGCAGGTACAAATGAGGTGGCAATATGGGCCCCACAGCTATATATAGGCCTTTTGCCAAACTTCCACTCACCATTTCCGGAGCCCAAGGTGTCCATTTTTCAAACCGTCTTTAGCCACGGGATCAGCATCCCGTCACCTACATCACAACTGTCCCTCGGTCCCTTTTCATCCTGAGCCCCCGGGGCGCCTTTTTTTTTTTTTTTTCATATCATGGTAAGGTACGCATGCGCATTGTCACATTTATCAAATACATGCTCATATCTTTGATTCTCTTCAGATATTGTTCACTTTGGGTATTTGTTTCTCATATGTGCAGGTACTTGCTCCTCATCCCTCGACATCACTCCTTTAGGTATATACTCAGCACTGGCATGTAGTCTTTCCCGCTGTATCGCACTTTCATTTCCAGTCACACCCTCTGATGTTTACCTCTAGGATCTCCATTCCTGGCTCTGCAGTACCCACGCCTCCATTTGCGTCATTGGTACTGTTACCTGGTAGCATTCTAACCCACATGAGTTGTCCCATTCATAGCACCCTTTGCCACTTTTTTGACACTCATGTTGTTCTTCATTACCCTTTAGGGATGGGAGTCCCGATATTCTTTCATCATGTTGCGAATCAACCACATACTTCTTCTCCTCATTTTGCTAGCTTTCCCCTATGAACTCCCAGATTATCTCTTTACGGTTCTATTTTTTACCTGCACCTCCGCAGTATCATGAACCCTTCATTTCATCCACCATCATTTTGCCCATCTACAAACCTATCTTCATTTCACCTACCTCATACAGAAACTCACCAATGGGGCCCCCACCCTTCATC
>ML804022.1:196053-229027 GCA_009831015.1 Picea engelmannii | reverse complement strand
TGTATAAAAATATGAAAGAAAATGATAGTTTTTTATAAAATTTAGACTTTTTTTGTTCAATTATGTCCATAAAAATGCTTTATTTTGCATGTTATTTTAAGGAATATGTACCAAAATGTATAGGATTTTTTATTATATATGGCTATAAAATGTGTATTTTTTTGCTAAATATTCAAAAATAGCGTTATTTAACTACAATTGTTTTTTATTTATTGAAGTAAAGGTAAACAATGTGTTAAAAATGATGTTTTTCACTATATTTAAAAAGTATGGAACAATAAATTAATTAAGGAGACAAAATTATATGAAAAATTGGAACTTCAAAAAAGAAAATGGTAAAAAATATTTTTAAGATTGAAAGAAGCATTAAAAAATGACTAAAAACACCGTTGAATAAAAATAAAAATAAAAATAAAAATAAAAATAAAAATAAAAATAGAAAAAAAATGAAAATAGATGAAAAATAAGCATTTAAAAAAATAATGTGGAAACATTATTGATTGAAAAAATTAAAAAATCAAAAAACACCTAAAAATGGAAGGGGGGTGCTACAGGTAGTACCATTTTTAAAATCGGGGTAAAAAATTAGACCCCCCAAAAAATGAGAACTCTATAGAGTTCTCGTTAAGTTGGTAACTATGTTGTTGGTGGAGAGGTTGTATGGGGCTATACAAGTTGTACACACTGTGTCTTGTTTTTCTAGGCTTTTGCATATTGTTTGTACATTCTCTAAGTGGGAAATTGTGATATCAGATGTCAAGTGTGACCCAAAACCTATGAATCACTCCTCCAATCCATACATTGGTTGTGGTGAGGTAATTCCTTTGGTTCATAATATTTTTAGCTTGTAGTGGATTGTCTTATTCATATGTTCCGTGCAGCCATCAAAAATCTCATTTATGTTAATTAATAGTCATTCCATATGTTGAAGTAAATGTCATTCATACTATTTGTTACATAATTTCCATATTTCATAGATTCACATTAATGGTATTTAAGTGGAATGTGAGTTTAATATAAAAATATAGGATCATTTCCTTATGTTGCAAGCTTGATTTAAAGCATGGTTTCATATAATTGATAAGAGAAAGGGAAGGTTCATTGAGTTCTAGTTGTTGTATCGAAGCCTTGTATAACAATACACAAGTTTACATAGAATTTAATATTACCTTTTGTCTCATTAAAATACTTACAGGAATTGAAGAATTGTAGAAATTTCTCAAGGATCCATGTTGGTGAAACAAAATGGCTATAATCCTATTATTTATATCTCATATTGTTATAGCAAGATTTGTTTCACCCTATGCAAATTTGCTCAGAAGGCCTTTTTCCATTTACCTATGCAGACTTGAAGTCCCTTTTTGCAAATCCCAAAGCTAAAAAAAATATGTTTCCACATATACGCGCCTTAACTATCATACATCATGCGTATACATAGGTTGCACCATTACAACCCACATACATCAGGTTTTGTGCCCAAAATTAAAAAAAATAGTGTCGGGTTTCCATGTCACGTCATGAGATCCATTATCCTTGACCTTCCATATGATGGAAATGTTCTGACTCGGCCCTTCAGTTCCATTTGAAGGCTATAAATGGATCATATTCGAGCTATGGAAAAGAGGAGAAGAATTCAACTTTGAGAGCAAAGTTACTCTGGAGAAATTATTCACTTCATATTTAGTCTGCATCCCTTTGTCATTTAAATTCTAAACACATTGTTCAACCCCTAAGATCTTCCCTACTTGATTGATAACCTCATTGTCTCTCTTATATGAGCTTGTCTTTGGTGGAGGATTGAAGTGGTAGAGGCCCAGCTGGAAGGGACTCAGTTTCTCGGTTCTTACACATAAAAAATTTATCCATTCACTTATGTTGATTACATTTTAATAGAAATACTATTTTCTCATCCAATTAATGTGTTGCAAATATTTGAACTGTTATTCCATGGGCATATATATTATGAATATTGATGGACTATGATATTGAATGTTCTAACTTTATATATTATCACCATATGCTTGTGTTTCATGGTTTTTGAGGACAAGTTGCAGGTGTATCGCTTTGATTCAAGTGCTCAACGGTGGACTTCATCAAATGTTTGGACGAGTTAGGCTCCTTATCTTGTCTAGTTAGCATATTTGTTTATATAGAATACCTAGGATTAGAGTTGATTTCTGCAGACATTTTTGTATGTTGTGGTTTACCCTATGCCATAGAGCAATTTTCCTCGTAACACATATGGTATCAAATCCCAAGTTTGAATATACATGGTGAGACTTGTATGGTAAGTACATGTAGTGAATATAGAAGATTCAATGGAGAAGAATTGTTTCCATGGTTATAGATAAGAAGAGAACCACCAATGATAGTGGATCACCGTGAAGAAGATGAAGACGAATATCCCAAGGTCACATTGGATCAGCTAGAGCAAATCATTTCCATGTTGATGTTGATGGTAACACAAATTTTGGTAGCGAAGTGTATGGGAACACCCTCAATGGATACTTGTGATGAAGATTACAAGAAAGAGGAAAAGAAACCAGAGACATAGTGTAAGATCGAGATAGATATGGGAGAATGTAGCCAAAACAAAATGCAAGTACCTTTCCATGTAGAGGTGAAGGTGGACATCAAGCCATATGTCAGAGAAAATGAATCCATCAAATTGAACTAGTGGTTATAACAGATAGAGGTTCACTTTAGCGTACATGAAGCCACCAAGAAGCAAAGGATTGAATTTTCCCAGTTGAATATTATATGCCATTCTTTGGCATGGTGGGAGAGTGATGTAGTGGGAAGATCACTAGAAAATGAACCACTAGTGATAGATTGGGAAGTGTTAAAGAACATGATCAAATGACAGTTCTACCCAATAAAATAACCAACAATTTAATGGCATTAATTCAGGTAGAGGAAAGGGAAATTAATGTAGTATTTCACCACAGAGTTCATGAAGAGAGATATTCAGCTGGGTGTCTCTCTCAAAATACCATATATGATTATCAAGTACTTGGGAGGATTGCTACCTTATATTTGGCATCAATTGATGTTGTTCAAGCCTAACACAATTGATGAAGCCAATGTTCAATAATAGTACCTTTAAAGAAACAAGTGGAAGCAACACTCTAACATGCACAAGAAAACAAAACCACAACAAAAATAGATAAAAGGGAGAAAATAAGAAGAAGTGGAATGAGAAAAATATTGTGGTAATGAAACAAGAATTGACACCTTATTTCAAGCAATGCAAGGGTTGTGATCGAAAGGGACACGTTGAGGAGGAATGTTAGAAATTTCACATTGAGAAGTTCCCCAAGAAATTTCAAAAGAAAAATAAGTAGAAGGCATTGATAACAGTGGATGTTGAGGAAAGGGTGGGAAACACCTCCTACCAAGAAGGGAATATGAGTTTCACTACTCTTCATAAGGAAGTAGCACTAGTTGGTTGTAGTCACAAGGAGAAGAAGGAAATGGTTGAGTTGTTTTGCATCAAAATCCACATGAAATAGAGAAAGGTATATTACTTGTTTGATCCTATTTCACAATCCAATTTGATCTCTACATAGCTTCTTGACAAGATTGATATATAGATTAAATACCATTCATGGGAACATTCCTTAGAATAGTTAAGGAAAGAATTATATTTGAGAGTGAACAAGCAATGAAAATTCAAGTTTTCCATCAACTAGATCTTTGTGGATGAAGTGGTTGCAAATATGGTTCCATTGGATGTGTTTGGAGTCATGTTGGGAAGCCCATACTTGCATGTGAGATATTCCATATTCAAGAGGAAAGCTAACTAATATAGGATTAGCAAAGATGGGAGGCATATGCCACTCTCTCTGATCAATGCTTATTAGGAAAGGATGATCATTGAAAACAAAAAAAAGTTTTTCTTGTTGTTATTGAGAGAAGGAATGAAACAAGGAGAAGGAATGATTTGAAGATGAAGGTGTCCTTAGAAGGATGTAGTGGGGAAAATATCCAACAACTAAAAAAATTGATTGAATCCTACAAGGAAATGTTCCAATAAATTCAGGGGGTTTCCACTCAAGTGAGAGATTGAGAAGATTCAGTTGTTTCCAAAGTCACCACTGCCAAAATTGGAATGTATAGGTAGTACATCATTGAAGCATATGAAGTGAAGAAGAAATTGTGGAAATTATTGAAGTAGGGAGTCATCATGCCCAATACATTATCATGTGGTTCACTCATCATCTTGGTGCCAAAGATGGATGGTTGTTGGAGAATGTGCATTGACCACCATGCCATGAAAAAAATTACCATCAATAATAGATATCCTTTTCCAAGGATTGATTACTTATTGTATTAGCTACAACAAGACAATTTATTCGCCACGATGGACCTCGAATGAGGTTACCATCAAGTGAGAATCAAAGCAGAAGAAATGTGGAAGACAATGTTCAAGAAAAGATAAGGTTTGTATGAGTGGTTAGTGATTCCTTTTGGCTTATGTAATGCACCTAAACATTTCACGAGACTGATGATATATGTGTTGTGTCCTTTTATTGACACATTTGTAATAGTATATATGGATGACATACTAATATTCAACAGTACTTGACAATAACACCTCTCACATGTGTCATAGGTACTAGAGACCTTAAAGAAGGATCAATTGATTGAAAATTTAAGGAAATGTGAGTTTGGGAAGATGTCCTTGATATGTCTTGGAAACATGATCAATGGAAGAGAGATCAGGGTGGATCTGGACAAGATTGCATCCATCACCTAATGGCCTATTCCTTCCATCTTTATAGAGGTTATGATTTTTATGGGAGCAACAAGATATTTGAGAAATTTTGTTGCAAACGTTTCAATAGTAGTACTGCCATTGCATATCATTACTACCAAAGGAAATAACTACTATTGGGATAAGCCACAACGACGATCATTTGAATACCTAGAGAATAATAGAAATGCCTACTTTATAGTGACCATTTGAGTTAGAGATAGATGTCAAGGGGCATGCATTATTATTATTGGGATAATCCACAACAATGATCTATTCCTATCCATCCCTACTTTATAGTGACCATTTGAGTTAGAGATACATGCCAAGGGGCATGCATTAGGGGTAGTTCTCATGCAAGGAGAATGATTGGTGTGTTACCATTCAGAGTTGTTCTAAGGAATGGTACTTGAAAACCCCACATATGATAGGGATTTATATGTGATTATACAAGCAATGAAGAAATGGAAGAAATATCTCCTAGGAAAAAATACCATCATACATATTTATTATAAACCCATTCACTACTTGCAAAGACAAATCAAGATGCAACATATGAGGCCTTAAAAGTGGTTGGGATTCTTGCAACAATTTCACCTATTGATAAAGTACAATAAAGGAGCTATAAACAAGTTAGAATACATTCTCTCCTGGCCCCCACTAAAGAAGATTGCAATAGTTGGTGTGATAATTCATCTTGATCCCTTCGACCATGATCTTTTGAGTGAACAATATGAGTGAGGTGAATATTTTAGAGGATTATACAAGTAGTTGAAGGAGATATCAGTCACTACCATGGAAGGAAGTGAACATCACCTCCAAGATGGGTTGTTATACAAGTTGGACAAGCTATGCATACCACATGATAGAAGGATTCAGCTGATGAGAGAAGTGCACACTTCCATAATTGTTGGATATTTTGGCATGATGAAGATAGTGGAAAATTTGTAGTGGTATGTGTACTAGACAAAGATGCAAGAGAAGGTGCCAAAATTTGTTAGATGTTGTGATCTTTGTAGCACCAATAATCTAATCAACTAAAATCTTGGGATATACATGCTACTCCCAGTACCTAGTAGGCCTTTGGAGAGCATATCCATGGACTTTGTTGGAGATTTTCATATGTCTTGTAGAGGCCATGACTATTTTTTTGTCATGGGATACTTATTTAGAAATATGTGTGTGATCATTCCATGTAACAAGTTTATATCTGGATGACAGGTGGCTAAATTATTCTTTATCCATGTTTGGGTACATTTTGTATTGTCAAGCTCCATCATAACTGATAGAGATGATGAGTTCTTGGGAAGATTCTAGATAATAATTTGGGAGAGAATGGATACCAAGTTGAGTTATTCCACTTCATTCCATCCACAGACTAATGGAAAAATAGAGGTTTTCAATGAGACATTGGTATATTTTTTGAGAGGTTGCAACAATAAACATCCAATGTATGGGACAAGTAGTTGGTTTACATTCAACACTCCTACAATAGAGTAGTCCATTCTTCCACCAAAAAATATCATTTTGAGACCTTCTTTGGTTACTTACCTCATTCGTCATTTAACATTGTGTATGGATAGAAAAAGGAGGAAGCATAGATGGAAGGAGATGAAAATAAGGAGAGCACAATTGTGTACAACATTAGATAGATACATATGAAGGTATAGGAGAAGCTTAAGAAGATATAGAAGTAGTATACAATTGGACATGACCAACATAAAGAGGATCATAATTTTCATGTTGGATACAAGGTGTGGATTTACCTCCATAAGGAGTGATTGCAAGAATAAATGAAGAAACTCAAGCCCCTCATATACAAACCGTTTGACATTATTGAGAGGGTGAACGTGAATTCCTTCAAATTGAGACTTCATCCATATATGTAGATTATTTTAGTGGTGAATTTGGAGTACTTGAAGTTGTTTGAACCCTCCATGATGGATGAAGAAGAGTACCATTAGGTTCTTCCTATTGTCAAATAATTTGCACCACATACTCTAGAATAATTGAAGGAAGATACAGTTCTCCAACATAAGGAATGGGTAATTCATAGAGGACCACAAGAGATATGGTAGATTGGTCTCAAAGGATGGAATATAAGGAAGGAAAAATGGTATGAGAGGAACCAAACCACAAGAAATTTCCTTCACCTATCCTTGGAATTGTTTTTGGACCAAAAGCCTCCCAATGTGGAAGTGTGATTGGAATTGGATTTGCACAAAGCCAATTGTCTATTGGCACAAGATCTATGATGATAAACACAAGAAATGTTTGAGGCCATAGATGAGGAAGGAGATTGAATTGTTGGCATGAAGGGGCCCATGCCATCACCATCGATGTTGACCCCTGCATTAATATCATATTGTAAGGCTAGCATACGAAATATAAAGTTGCAAGGAAAAGTATTTAAAAAATAAAAGCATGATACTTCTCCTTAAATGTAGTTAAAAGAAAAGAAAAGAGAGGAGAAACAAGCTTGGGGAAGTTGAAGGATTAGTTACACCTGATGTTCCATCTATCCCCAAACTAATCAATCCTCCTATATACCAATTCCACATAAAACAAGGGTTCTTTGACACGGAGTGAAGGAAATGCTGCCTAGATTTCCATGTGAAACATGAAAATGAACTAGAGAGCCTATGACCTGCACATTGTTGAATAATAAGAGAGATCGACTCAAGAAAATTAAATGTTGGTTTTCCCATTTGGGTTTCTAGGGTGAAAAAATGTTAATGGGTGTGTGAATTGCTTGATGTGTTGTGTCACTTCTTGTTTATGAGTTGTTGGTCACTTCTTTGTGTTTAAATGGTTGTCTAATTTATTTTAATGGTGTGAGAATTATTTTCATTTCATTGCTATGTGTTTTACTTCATAGATTCATTAACCTTAACATTTAAAGAGTAGCAACATGTCTCTATATTTGACTGTTGGTTTATTTCTAATATGCAAGATCAAAGACTTAGATAATTTGGCTATTGCAATGTTGTACGGAGTTTATAAATCTAAATTTCTTTTGCATTTGACTATTAGAAGGGAAAATGCCACTGTGGTTTTCCATGGATGTCATGAGTTTCCTATTGAGTTCTAGAGGCTTATCTAGATGCATGTAGCTTACAAAGGTCCAATATACAACCCAACACACATGATAATCCATTCCACAGTTGCATGGAACAATTATTAGCGCATGCGAGACCGTAAAATTGTTTTCTTGCTAGTAGAGAAGTTATATGGGTTGTATGCATCGTGTCTTGGTTTCCATTTTTTTGCATATTGTTTGGATGTTCTCTAAGTGGAAAATTGTGCTATGATATGTCAATTGTGACCCAAAACCAATGAATTTTTCATCCTCCCATGCATGGGCTATATGTGGGGTAATTCCTTTAGTTCATAATATTTTTGGCTTGTAGTGAATTGTATTATTCATATGTTCCACGCAACCATCTCAAATCCCATTTGTGTTAGTTAATATCCATTCCATATGTTGAAGTAAAGGATATTCATACTATGTATTACATAATTTCCATATTACATAGGTTTACATGAATGATATTTAAGTGGAATGGGAGTTGAATATAAACATATAGGAGCATTGACTTGTGTTGCAAGATTGAATTGAAGCCTGGGTTCATACAATTGATAAGAGAAAGGGAAGGTTCATTGAGTTCTGGTTGTCATGTCGAAGAATTGTACAACAAGGAAATTTGAGCACACGTTTATAGAGAATTTAATATTACCTTTTGTCTCATAGTCCTAAAAATACTTATAGGAATTGACAAATTGTAGAAATTGTTCTAGAATCCACGTTGGTTAAATGAACTCACTATAAGCCTATCATTTACGAATCATTGTTGGATTTGAAGAGAATTCCTACAATATCATTAGAGCCAAGGCCTACCATCAATAAATCACTTGCATATACATGTATTTATACATAATAGTGATTATCACCAAAGTCAATTCTTCTCATCATCAATTAGCTTTACTATCAAGTAAGTAACTAAAAAAAATAGACGTTGACCACCAAAAGAGAATATTTTCATGTCATAGAATTATGATCCCATTGTTAGCACAAAGTGGGAATAAAACTCAATGAATAGTCTCCAGAAAAACATGAAAATTCATAGTGAAAAAATAGTCTCATGTTCACCTCATCTTCTAGTACTTAGACTCTAAGGACGATTTTAACATGATTTTTAAATAACCCAAACTTAGGTTCCAAAGCTATTGATCCTCCATTAGCACCAAAATATTAACATGATTTTTAAATGAGGAATATATATGAAGGTAAATTAAATTAATGCATAAGAAATTTACTTCTAAGGATTGGATAAATATTATCCTTGGTATGTTCCTTAATACCAAGCATGAAAATATTAATCCTTTACAGTCAATAATAATTTTTGGTTCGACCACAATGTATTTTAACATTCTTTTCAATGTTATAAGATTTAATGTAGAATATTGGCCTACTAAAAACAAGATTTTCCTATCAGCATACTTGTCACAATAAGTTTTTTTATGAAACAACTAGGTGCAGGGGCGACGCTTGAGTCCATGATAGTGAGTTATGTAACATATGCAACCACAATAACACATAAAGGAGGATTCTTTCTAAGTTTTGTTGCAAAGGAAAATACTCAACAACACTAATTGTATTTCTTCATAAAAAATGAAGAATACAAAGTTTACTAACAAGAACTGAGATGTAAACAATCCATGTTTGTGATTATTTGAGAAAATTATTGTATAGAATAGAGGAAAATATTAGAGCTTGTCTTAGTCAAAAAAAAGTAAAGTAAAAACTTTTCTTACAAGAAGTCGGACATAGGGGTTTCCAGTCTAGAAACCATGAGATTCAACTTCTTAAGATCCTTCTTTCTCATGGCGCCCTGGTTCTAAACTTTCCTACTCAACTGTGAAGTAATCAATGACATTCAAATATATTTTTGACTAAATGTGCAAATAAATCCACTTCCTGCCGTAGAAAAACAATTTTGAACAAAAATATTTCCAGACACGAGGATCTTTAGGCCTTATTCACTAACTTTCTACAAAAAAAAATCAGTGGACAAGTTCAAATCCACCATGGACTAAATCAATTCAAATCCTACCTATTGAAGTCCCTTGTTGGTTTTTGTAGCTTTGGGAGGTATTCCCACAAGAGGCCAAGGTGTCATGCATGTGGGAATATTCGTTGGAACTAGATTATACTTTTGTTTCAATGAAATCGGCCCCAAAATGAGGTTGGGGCCTCATGGGAAAGTTGATGGGATTTGTGGGCTTGTGATGGAGTGTCACACGCAAAAGGAGGAATATGATATTCTAATTAATTGTTGAGTTTAGGAAGGGCTCCTAAACTCACTCATGAGAATTTCATATAAAGGAGAGAGGTTATTATGACATATGATCATTATGGAAGAATGGATTTAGCATAAGTGAGGTATGCACTTGTACTAGGTGGCTTGGTTTTTTCAGCAAAGGGAAATTTTCATGGTGGAAATTTTGTCCTAGGGTTGAGGACTCTCTATTTTCTATTCGTGGCAGGGAAAATCACACCACATGTATGGGAGAGAGAGGAAGTCGTAGAAGTAAGAAAGTTTATGAGTGGATAAAGTCGTATAGAAGGGTTTGTATAGGTTTGTGTGCATATACGAGAGTTTCACTGGGAACAGTGACGTACTGTAATGTCCACATTTTTTGATTGACATGCTCTACAGTTGGAGGAAACCTTTTGGGTTTATGTCAGCCTGACCAAAGGAGTAAATTGAGGTTAACAGTGATCTAGGGTGGTTTAGAGGAATTATATGAGGTCCAACCTAGTCCATTTATCATATTTCATCATTGGGATCACTTCCTCGTAGTTCTCTCTTGGTTCTATGGCATTCCGACGATTCCCATAATTTTGGGCTATTATTAGGCATAATTTAATTAAATGCACTAAAGGTGTTATTTGGATCATATTATTTGAGGGGATACCTGAGTGTAATAGATCGTTGGAACTAGGACGAAAATATATAAAAGTTGGGAGGATGAGAAAGGGACTTCCAGCATCCAAGAATGTCTTGAAAGGCAATTAATCATATTCCAACATTAAAAAGGGGATTAATTAATTATTTAATGTCATAGGGGCGGAAACATGACTTTTTTAAAAGTGACAGTGAGTAATTAAAAAAAAGGGGAGTTTAAGTGACTTAAAGTTTATAAAATAAATTTACTTTATTAAAAGGGTAAAATGAGTCCAAAAAGAGTCAACAAAGAGATAAAAGGAAAATGAGGGGTGCCCTATCTCATTATGCATTGCTAATTTTATAAAAACGAATTGAGAGAGATCTCGTGGCTTGACTCTTGGGAGGAAAAACCCTAGAGGAGATTGGAAGAATGGTTTTGGTGGTGAAACCATCCACCCTAGCTAGTTATTGAGGGGAGCTCATTTAGATCTTCTTACAGTGCTTCATTGTAGCTGAGTTTTATCATTTGGAAGAAGAGATTGTGTTTGCAAATGTTGATTTGGTTAAAGAAGGGTGAGTTTTGGCTTAAGGCTGAAGTATTTGGTCTAGTGTCTACATCTTCTATAGTTGGGGCCAAGTTTACTCCTTTGGAGGATGATTTTACAGCTCATTTTGAGGATGAGTTTATCTTTTTGGGAGAGTTGCTAGCTAAGGGGGGGATTTTCTTATGTGTTGGGAAATTTGTATGATAGAGAGGTCGAGTTATGGTTTTGGTTACTTCATTCTGGGTCGAATCCTTTATGTTGGCTTGAGTTCTTACTATATGCAGGTTGATATATAGTTCTAGGCAAAGTTTATTCCCGTGCTAAGGTTGAGCTAGTGGGAGGAGGGTCAAATATCACTATGGTTATTTTTGGATGTTGTGAGAATCGATTTCTCCTTGTGGGAAGTTGAACTTCTTGGTGGTTTATCCCATTTCCTATGAGGGCCAACTTCTAGTCTTTTATGGGTTGAGTTTGGTGTTGTGGGGAGGTCATTGGATTCATTTACAGACCTGTTCTACTAGATACACCTCTGTTGCAAGTAGCATACACCTACAAGACTATCATATCTATTACAAGGTTGTTGCATATATACTTTGTCTACAACATATTTATCTCAACAATTACCGAGACAACAACAAGAAGAATATAACAACCAACCATGCCATCTATTAACAATGTTTCTTCAATCTATACATGTGATTTAATTTCCAATGTACTAGCTCATATTTGAGGGATTACTAAAGTGATCAGATTGGTATATTTATTGGTGTGTGGGTTGAGTTATTGTTGTTTTTATTACTTCTGTCATACACCGTGTATTTTATGTAATTGGAGATATTACAAATTGTTTGTTAAAACACCTCAACCACTAATCACATGAAAACAAATAAAACGACCATGTAACGCATGATAAAAACAACAGGGATTGACCTCAGAGTGTGTTGAGTGAGCCTACAAAGTGTTTGACATAAGATTTGTATCTGAAATAAGCTACAACAATGAGAAAAAGAGGGTTTGCACAGTGGATTTGAGTATGTTCACCAATTGTTTGACAATACTCATGTCCCAGAATACTCTCTAAAACATAAAAACAAATGGAAAACACAAATGAGCAGTCAAAAGGGGTCGTTTCAAGGGTAACATGGTATTACATTCAAAGTGTTTGACGAAAGTCTTGAATCAGAAAACCACTCATAACTTAGCAGTAGTGAAAAAATTTATACCATCCACTAGGGAGGGAAATTACAATGGTATCAAAGCTTTTGATCCTCCTAGCCTATGCAGGTATACAATCTTGGCTATGGAAAACAATCAAAACAATGCAGGGAACAATGGCGCTAGTGGTTCAAAGGGGAAACAAACAGGACAGAAAGGAAAAGATGAGGAGTTTGCAGACTGTTTGAGGGAGTATATGGCGCTTAGTGAGGCATTTTCAAGCGTCCATGTTAGTCAAGGATTTTTTCACCATAAAAAATCCTAGGTGGTATGAACCCCAAGTAATACTGGACAAGAAGGTGAAGGTGCCAAGGAAAAAGGTACTAGTTTCTGAAGATGTTGATGCTTCTAAAAGTGAGGAAGATTTTGACTCTTCATATGTTTCTTCTCCTGCAAATGAGCACATGGGCGCTCATGAGGCCTTAGAACCTAAGACAAAAAGGGAGATTCGAGAATACAAGGAAGAAGATAGCATTGATACAATTTTATTTTAGTAGAATGACATTGTGATTTGGGATGATGAAGAAGCAAGTGTTGTGGATGGTATGGGGGACACAAGTCTCTTTGATATTAACTTGAAGACCATATTTGATTGTCTTGGTGGAGATATATTTTCCTTAATGAAGCGGTGCTTGATCATGACACTATCCCACGTTTTGGATATTGCATGGTATCATCTCATGAGCCAATTGGTTTTGATGAGGGTGTGATAGCACCTAAGTATAATGAGGATTTAATGCCTTATCCTATCTATGATACTTATGGCAATGGATGAATACTTGTACCTAAATATGACGAAGGATGAGTATTTGAAAATCGTTGTGGGATATGGATCCATCTTCTCAGGAGCCATGCATGGAGGATGAAAAATGAGAGGTTGATTTTGGAGGTGAAAGAAAATCAGAAAATCTATTGTGTGACATCCCACACCATGTTGATGAAATTGAATAAATTCCCTTAGCATTGCGTAATTTGGAGGAATGATTATTGGTCACGGAGGAGAAATTGCACAAGTGTTGAAAAGGGAAGATGGTGCTCATAATTTAATTGAAGAAATTATTTCGAAAACCCAGATGGAGGAAAGACAAAAAGGATTTGTAGCTGGAGTCACTAGTGCCCAATTTCACATAATCAAAAAAGAACTAGAGCAGATGAAATCAGATTACTTGTAGCTATTCATGGATATGGACCTTGCTCTCAAGTTCCCTGAAGATAAGAAAAGGGAGGTTGAGGAGATTTATTACCAGTTGAGTTTGGCATGATCCTCATCACTTGCATTAGAGACTCCATCATCTTTGGAAGTTGTGACACATGAGTTCATGAGTGGCACCCATCATTTGAGGGAGGAGCCTCTTGTGACAATCTCACACGAAGAGCATTTAGAGTTGCAGGTGCTTGAAGAGAGGTATGATGAATAAGGTTTTTACTATGCTCATGTTTTTCATTGTGGGGATCATGAGCCATTTCTTTTGGAGAGCCCACTAAAGGGTTGAGGCTTAGCTATGGAGGATATAGTTGAGAAAATCCCTTGTGGACCAGTCTGCAAGGAAGTATATGCATCCATGGATTGGGTGGACAGGTATATGATAGACATGGGCATGCTACGGGGAACAAGTTTAGGTGACATCAGTAGAGTGATGCATACATTAGCACCTACATGATATAGGATGGTACAAGAAAATTAAATGATCAACAGTAGTGGGCAGGGGTATACATTGGCACAAGAGAGTGTATAGTGGAGTTGTGGGGTGTTTCCACCAGGGAGACCTCCCGACGGATTCTTCAAGTACACCATTGAGGTGAGGTTTCCCGTGATCTGTGAGTGGATGGGAGAGCCTCAGGGAGAAGCATATCCCTTGATGATATATATTCATTTGGGATATCATCATATGAGGATCAGGGAGAAATATAGGCACATGTCTGCTTCCATACCTCATTATGATATCTTAGTCATACCCTTGGGCTTGACCAACGCACTAGTCACTTTCCAGTATTGAATGTAGTGGAAGAGGAATATATGGTTGTTATTTGATGCCCTCATTATATACATTAGTACATGGGAGGTTCACCTGAGTCAGTTAGGTGAGACGGGTGGGATTATGGCCATGAGAAATTCCATTCATTTGGACTAGGGGATCAATGCACATAGTACATAGGAGGATATCTAGGCTCTAATGGATCAATTCACTGAGGGTTCAACAACAGTCATTGGAAGTGGTGTACTTCCAATTTTATGGTTATATCCTAGAAATCATCGAAGTGATATACTACTTCAGATGATGAGGATGATTGACAAGGTCATGTCAGTGATTGGTGTGCGTGATTGTAGGGGTGTTGTGAGAGGATTTGTTGAGCTTTGTCCTATATGTCGAGGTAGGTTTTTCCTCATGATACCTAGGATTAAGTCTATATGCATGTTGACAGACCTTGACTTCATTGTCGTGTTTTGGAAAAACATGATCCAGGATAGTGGGTTCAACGCTTACAGGTATTTCACCATGGAGTTCCACGAGAGAAGGATGCAGAGTGGGCTCAATGGTCGGATGATTATGATCAGAGTGGCACAACATCAACATGGTGGTTCCTTTTTTAGATTACCTTGGGACCTAGGGATTTCAGTAGTAGACAGTCCAACAACTCACATAGAGGAGAGAGGCAGTTTTTTACTTCCTAGGATTGGCTCCCTAGTAGAGCAGTTCTTTAAGGGATTGATCGAGTTATTGCAGTATTTCATTTCTCTAATTAATAGTTTTCAGGAGGTATCTTATGTTAGTGCCTTGGCAGTCCATGTGTTGAGTGGAGGATGCTTCACATCTTCCAGGTTGGTTTAGGAACTTGGTTTCATTTCTAGTTTTAGTCTAGTTTAACCGATGGAGAGTCAGGTTGTGGTGGAATTTCTTGAGGACAATCAATATTTGGGAAGGGATGACTTTAATGTCCCCATTTTTTAATTCCCCTACTCTATAGTTGGAGGCGGCCTTTTGGGTTTATGTCATCCTGACCAGAGGAGTAAATTGAGGTTAACAGTGATCTCATTTGTTTTGGAGGAATTATATGAGGTCCATCCTAGTCAATTTATCATATTTCATCATTGGGATCACTTGTGCATAGTTCTCTCTTGGTTCCATGGAATTTTGATGATTCCCATAATTTTGGGCTATTATTCAGCATAATTTAATTAAATGTGTTAAAGGTGTTATTTGGATCATATTGTCTGAGGGCATACCTGAGTGTAATAGCTCGTTGGAACTGGGACGAAAATATCTAAAGGTTGGGAGGATGAGAAAGGGATTTACGACGTCCAGGAATGTCTTAAAATAAAATTGATCACTTTCTGACATTAAAAAGGGGATTAATTAATTATTCAATGTCATAGGGGTGGAAAAGTGAATTTTTAAAAAGTGACATTGAGTAATTAATAAAAAGGGGGAGTTTAGGTGAATTAAAGTTTATAAAGTCACTTTACTTTATTAAAAGGGTAAAAAGGGTCAACGAAGAGATAAAGGGAAAATGAGGGGCGCCCCCTCTCATTATGCATTGCTAATTTTCTAAAAACGAATTAAGAGATCTCTTGTGGCTTGACTCTTAGGACGAAAAACCGTAGAGGAGATTGGAAGATTGGTTTCAATGGTGAAACCATCCACCCTAGCTAGTCATTGATGGGAGATTATTCAGATATTCTTAGTGTGCTTCATTGCGGTTGAGTTTTATCATTTGGAAGTAGAGATCTTGTTTGCAGAGGTTGATTTGGTTAAAGAAGGGAGAGTTTTGGATTGAGGCTGAAGTATTTGGTGTAGTGGATGCATATTCTAGAGTTGGGGTTGAGTTTACTCCTTTGGAGGATGATTTTACTCATTTGGAGGATGAGTTTCTATTGTTGGGCGAGTTACTAGCTAAGGGGGAAATTTTCTTATGTGTTGGGAGAGATTTACAATAGAGAGGCTGAGTTCTGATCTTGGTTACTTCATTCTAGGTCGAATCCTCTCTGTTGGGTCGAGTCCTTACTGTGTGCAGGTAGATATTTATCTCTGGGTAGATTTTACTCCCTTTATGAGGTCAAGCTAGTGTGAGGAGGGCCAAATATCACTGTGGATGTGTTTAGATGCTGTGAGGATCAATTTCTCCTTATGGAAAGTTGAACTTCTTGGTGGTTGTGCCCATTTCCCATGAGGGCCAACTTATGGTCTTTTCTGGGTTGAGTTTGGTGTTGTGGGGAGGTCGTGAGATTCATTTACGGACATTTTCTACTAGATACACCTCTGTTGCAAGTAACATAAACCTAAAGGACTATCATATCTATTACAAGGTTGTTTCATATATACTTTTTCTACAGCATATTTACATCAACAATTACTGAGACAACAAGAAGAAGAATATACCATCCAGCCATGCATTCCATTACCAAAGTTTCTTCAAGTTATGCATGTGAGTTAATTGTTTATGTACTAGCTCATATTTGAGGGATTAATAAAGTGATTAAAATCTTATATTAATTGTTGTTTTTATTATTTATGTCATACACCATGTATTTTATGTAATTGGAGAGATCACAAACAGTTTGTTAAAACACCTCAACCAGTAATCACATGCAAACAAATCAAATAACCACATAACACATGATAACAATAGTAGGGATTGATCTCAGAGTGTGTTGAGTGAGTCTACAAAGTGTTTGACATAATATTTGTATCTGAAATAAGCTACAACAATGAGAAAAGGAGGGTTTACATAGTGGATTTGAGTATGTCCGCCAATTGTTTGACAATACTCATGTTCTAGAATACTCTCTAAAACATAACAAAAAATGGAACACACAAAGCAACAATCAAAAGAGGTCATTTCAAGGGTAACATGGTATTACATTCAAAGTGTTTCACGAAAGTATCGAATAAAAAAATCACCCATAACTTAGCAACAATGAACAAATTTATGCCAGCCACTAGGGAGGGACATTACACGTACGTACATGGGTTGCAGTGGGAACAATCATGTGCGTACATGAGATGTAGTGGGAATAGTCGCGTACATCCATGCAGAGATTCCTGGGTAGGTGCAAGTTTGTACAGGGCTGACAGGTGATGTCATCAACTCGTATAGGAGGTATGGAACAAATTTGTGGGAAGAAGATATTTCCACCATAGTGTTGAGGTTTGGTTTTATGATTTCTATGGTTATTGGAGGACAAGATTTTTCTCATATTTTGGTTGATATTTGTATTGGCTAAGAGAACAAGGTTGTCATCAAATTTTGTGATATAGTATTGGTTGGGAGGGTTGGTTTTTCCCTCGGGATTTATGAATTTGATAAGGTTACAAGAAAATAAATATTGTGTCTAGTATGTTTTGATGATTCATCTTTGATATTTTGTGTTTCCACTGCAAGCAATTTCAGTCAATAATTTTCAGTGTAAAATTGTTCATTGATAACCGCTAGGATTTTATTGTTAGATCACTAGGAAGCAATTTTAAGATCTGAAAATTAGTCACATAAGAGTGTATGTGAAAATTTGACATGGTATCAGAGCTTGGGATTTGAAGAGAAGGGGATCATCTTTGAGACACATAACGTCTACAGTTGGTTACATATTTCTTCTTTTTTTGTTCTTTGCAAGTCAAGATGGTGAACACATTGAAACTTGAGGATAGGTTGGAAGGGGAAACAAACTTCCGAGCTTGGAAGGAAAGGGTTCTTCTCTTGTTGGAAGAGAATGAACTCAAATAGTATGTTGAGGATGTGGTTCCTAGACCGACTGATCCAGTAGATTTGGCATTCCACAAGAAGAGGTAAGTGAAGGAAAAAAGGGTATTGGTAGAGTCCGTGAAGGATCACTTGATTCCTCACATTGTTGAGAAGACATCTTCCAAGGAGATGTATGATGCTCTGGTAGGACTATACCATACTGGGAATACGGGAAGGAAGTTACATTTGAAGAATCAACGTTAATTCGTTAGGATGTCCAGTGAGGACACGGTTGTGAAATATCTTTTTAATATTACACAGATCCGAGATCATATTGTAGCCATCGGTGATAAGGTGGAGGATGTTGAGTTGGTGAATGTGGCGTTGAGAGGTCTTCCCAGGTCTTGGGAAGCATTTGTGTAGGGGATCTGTGCACGAGACAAGTTACCATACTTTGATAGACTTTGGACTGATTGTATTCACGAGGAGACCTGGTTGGCGTCCATGGATGATATGGATGGTATAATGAAGAGTAGAAGTGATGAGAACCAAGCACTTGCATCCCGCACTAGAAAGGGTAAAAGAGGTTCTCTAGGTAGGAGAGGTTCTCCTGGGAGAATGGATTCTCCTAAGAGAGAAGAATCTCCAGAGTTAAGGTGGAGGAAGGATCTTAGTAAGATCAGATGTTTTGAGTGCCTCTCTTTGGTCACTATGATTCACAATTTCCACACTAGAGAGGAAGGGAAAGAAGGAAGAATACATCATCAACAAAGGTTGATGAGGTTGCAAACAGGTTCTAGAGGGAGATATTGTTATTCTTCGCCCTTTCAAGTATAGTCTCCAGCAGGGGGACTTGGTTAGTGGATAGCAAATAATCTTTCCACGTGACAGGTGGTAGAGAGTTATTTGACACTTTCACAGAGAGTGGCTCAGACTTGTGTGTGGATGTTAGAACAGTTTCCAAGCGTGCAGTACGAGGATATGGTATAGTAACATTCTAATTGGATTTAGGAGAGGTGACGAGGGTGTCAAATGTGTTATGGGTGCCAGAACTCAGGAGGAGTGTTCTCTCAGTCTCAGAGATTGAGAGAAAGGGCCACCACATATTGTTTTGAAGGGGACAGGTGTTATTTGTGTTCAGATGATCTAGCTTCAGATTAGTGGTGATTCTTGGAGTTAGGGAGGGAAACCTATATAGACTAAGGGGCCAACCTTTGTGTGTTGTGGCCAACAATATCAGAGAGATAGATGAGGAGGAGCATGTGGCTCCACCAGTTGTGAGGTAGGTGGCCCCACCAATAGCATAGAGAGAGCAGGTGGCTCCACCAGTGATGAGGCAGGTAGCCCCACCAGTAGTTTCGACTCAGAGGAAGTCGTAGATCAAAGGGAATCAATCCTTAGGATCTAGTAGGGAGGAGCATCCTTCCAGGACTATTCATAGGATACTAGACTTTAGAGGAGGTCAGTAGGTTCATAGGGAACATATGGCTCGAGAGGTTGTGCAGACTTAGAGGGATTCAGGTTTTAGAGGGAGCATGCAGACTCAAAGGGATCTCAATCTCAGAGAGAGGCAGCTGGCATAGAGGGAGGGTCATGCATTCATAGGGAGTTCCCCCCTAGGTTCAGGTGGCAGAGAGGGATATTCCATGAATAACAAACAAGTGTCGTGGATTGAGGAGGCCAGACATGAGGTATAGAGGCAAGAGGCTTCTAGGAGTTGTGTGTCCTTCATGGAGGATTCAGTTGTTTTAGCGAGTTTTTATACACTTACAGAGGAGGCATCTAGTCAGGAGGAGATGAGGGTAGGATTTACTTCAGTCACAGTGGGAGTAACCAGTGAAACATATTGGACATAAAGATTTTCTTCAGTCACAATGGGAGTAACCAGTGAGACATATTGGACATAAGGATTTTCTTCAGTGATCGAGGATGCAACCAGTCAGGAGGACTGGAGAGCATGATTTGCTTTGGTGACAGAGGGAGAATCCATTCAACAGGATTGGAGTGAAATTGTGGTAGAAGAGATAGAGTCACTTCCAGTATGGGAGATAGAGGTACATCCATATGATCATGGATGGGACACCTCCCTCGCGAAGAGGGATTGTCGGTTGTTGTATCTTCGAGAGGTATTCCCACAAGAGGCCAAGGTGTCAGGAATGTGGGAATATTCGTTGGTACCAAATTAGCCTTTCTTTTGGTGAAATTGGCCCTAAAATGAGGCTAGGATATCATGGGAAATTTGATGGGTTTGTGGGATTGTGATGGAGTGTCACACCCACAAGGAGGAATAAAATATTCTAATTAATTGTTGAATTTAGGAAGGGATCCTAAATTCACTCATGACACTTGGATATAAAGGAGATAGGTCATTCTGACATATGATCTGTAACACCCTGTTTCCCCCAGTCTGTAAAAATAACTATACTGGCCAAGAACTGTGGCAAACGCAAAAATGTGAATGTGTGATGTGAATGGACCTTGTGGAAAAGGTCGATGAATGTAAATAATAATATAAATATATATATATGTATTGCAAGACTGCTGAGAGGGGAAGGTGTTGAAAAAGAGACCACGATGGCTGAAGAAAGGTGGTGGAAGGCACCTAGAAAGGTGGCATTAACTTCCGCCGAAACCAATACCATATTTGGACTTCATTGGCCTGGAGAACCAAGAGTGGCTCGCTGGCCCCAAATTAAATGACTCGCCAGGTTGGTAGGTAAAGGGATCCTCATGAGAAATGAGGGATGGGGGTGAACCACCCATCCGTAGAGTCCTCAGACCTTACCACTGCAAGGAAGATCATTCCACACGCAACTTCGCTGAAAGGAGAAAAGGCAGGAAGAGTGTGGGATGAGGGGGCAGACATGAGGGAAGGAAGAAAAGAGAACTCTGGAAAAACACAGAGTGAGTGACAGTGGAGAAGAAGGAGAGTAACCTTCGTTCTCGGTCACTAACAAACAGAGATGCAGTCTCGCAGCATCGTGGTCTCAGCTCGGGGGTGACTAGTGGTAAATTCATTGGGAGTCGGTGAGCCTATGGTTGGGTGGAAACGAGCACCCCTCTCAGCAGTTGCAATCACACCTGGTGTTATTTCTGATAAGTGTTTTATATCCTGTATCTTGAAGTTTATATGTTGATATATATGTTCATAGTCTGTGCAATTGATGAATGGTTTGAGCATAAGACTATTTGTGTGGTGTTTTGACCAGAAATGGTAGTTGCATGCTTATAATGGAAAGACCACATATGGCTTATGTTTTACGAATTGCTATTTATATTCTTACCGATCTAAGTCAGACTTCAAGTCTGCTCTCGGGAGATTGTTCCTGTGTTTTTCCTACCAGATGCCTTGGATATATTTTCTCCCGAAGGCATCCTTTTGAGACCACTCCCTTACCTTAGAGAAGACCTTCCAGTCTGGTCTTCAAAACCTGGTGTAAATTACCTGAGGACCCGAAGAAGGTTGTTAGAGGTTAAGTCTCAAAACCTTGTACGAGGGAGAACGGTCCTCGTAGACCTCAACATTTCAGTGCTTCAGCACCAGAGTATCTAGGTGCGATTTTTCTTGCACTCGCGAGTCCCGAAACCCTGACCCGCGAAATCCAAAAACAGGAGCGTGTGGATAAGAATCGATTGACGGACGAGATCCCGTCGGAAGATCTGCGGTCATTCATGACCATTATATTGGAGGAATAAACGAGGGTGTTAAATGCCTTAACCCTTTTTTTTTCCTTTGTCTTCGCGAGTAGCGAAGAAATCGGGACCGTAGATCCCCAAGGTCCGTGGGAGTATCTGTGACCATTAATTTTTCCATGTCTAGGGAGCGGCAGGAAAGTGCACAGCCCGGGACAGGTCTAAGTCATCAAACCTTAGTCCGAACACCCGTCAGCCATTAGATCTGATAGGAGATGCACGGGGGTTAAACCTTTGTGAGCAGCAGAAGCAAAAATTCCCGAAGGAGTTGGTATCGGGATCTCGGCATTCGGGAGTTCGGGGGTCCTGAGGATGAAGGTCTGAACACTCGACATCAGAAGTTCTGAATTTGCGAAAGGATCTGAGTCGTTCATTGGAAGGAGGATGCATGTCGCAAGATCCTCTCTATCGAGGATTCGAACATCGGGAGTCAGAGGAGGAAATCTCTTAACTTCGCGAGTGGTGAAGTCGCGAGAAGATAAGAACCATCCGTCTGCGGAGGACAGGTGGTAGAGATCGAGGGATCTCACGAACTCGGAGATTAACAAGGTGAGAGCCCAGGGGTTGGGTGCTCCAAGTCGCGAGTGGTGAAATCGCGAGGAGCAAGGATCACCATTGGATCCAAGTCATGGGAGGATCGTTGGATCAGAGCCTCATCACGCGTATCGCGCATTCGGAGGTTCGGAGGTTGAGAGGACCTCTTCTTGACATCAGATTTCACGAAATCCCGATCACCGAAACCCCGAAATGGAATGAGGTATGAATGAGGTTAAGGAAATCCAGGATTGATCATGATCGTTGATCATCACGAAAAGATCACGACCGTTGATCTTGGCTCAAGGTTGTCGCCGTCCATCGGAGGGACACGTGGTTGTTGGTCGACGTTTCGGTATCAGGAAAACCAGAGGGCCAAAAAACCTTGCCCACGCAAATCGTGAAATTCCGATATGCGTTGTAGTGGAGAGGAGAAGTTCTGAAAGAATCTGGACTATCCATCAGAGGAGACGCGTGGTGAGCTATCAAAGTTTCAGGAAAAGTCCCGAAATCCCATGGACCGTTGGATCCACCCTCTTAAGAGTCGTCGATCTCTTACACAAAATTTCCATAACGGGATTCAGAGATTTGAATGACAAGGAGTCTTGGAGTCATTGCATTTTGAACTCCCGAGTACCGAGACCCCGAAAGGATCCATACTGTTGGAATAGGGGAGGCTTACGGTCGTCAATCTCCCTTTGGAGGGAAACTTTGGAGAGCTCGGAACTTTTGGGGATTTGAATGGGGAAAGGTAGAAGTCATGCATCACAATTCCCTGAACCACGAAAATTTGATAAGCGCTTGGCTAGCTTAAGCACGTGGACACAGAGCAGGGTCACGTGGACAAGACCCCAAGCGGGAAACTTGTGACTCGCTAGCCCTGTCGGGGTTCGGCGTTTCACTATTAAGAGCTTCGAGGTTTGCAGAGTTGAAAGACTCGACATTCTGGTAGCACTGAGTTGCGAAGTGAGAAAAGACGTTGTACTGGTTTGGCCCGTAGTCGTGACCCACGATCACATGGAGGTGGACATATGAGGAACTAGCTGACGCTAGGCCCCCGTAAGTATCTCGAGGATTCTGATCCTTGAGTAATCGACGAAAAAATTATTATGCCAGAGTGGGTATGTGAAAAATTGGTATCAGAGCATGGTTACAACACTCAGCCTGCTTGGGCTCATGAACGAGTTGCGCAGAAGCTCCGTTCGAAACACTCTAAAAAAAAAAAAGAGAGTAACCCGTTGTCTTAACCTCCCTAATTAAAAGACGAAGTTGAGAATGAAAATCCCTATTGTGTGTGTGTACATGTGAAAATATGAATTATGTATTGGTTATAAATAAATATAAATATCAACTAACAACCAGTGTTTTTCCTTTTGCACACAAGCGGAAGATCAACCGCGGGAAATTATCAACGCATAGTATGGTGACTCACAATGAAGTGGGAGAAGGCTCCCACAATAGAGACGAAGAGTCTGACGAAAGGAGGGAAGAAGGGACCCCTCCAAGTCTACTCGAGACTATGAGGAGCCTCATGGTCGAATTACAAACTTGTAAGGCCGACAATGAAAGGATGATGAAAGAACAAGAAAAACAAACAGAAATTAACGCAGTTTTACTGCAGAGTTTATCCAATCTACAAAGACAAATGCAGCATGAACCTGAAACTCAGAAACATTCATATCAGTGGTCACACTGAGAGGAGCACCTTGAAAAAGTTCTGCCCCAGAGGTAAAGGAAAAGCGTCGGATGATTCCTATGAGAAGGAAGCTAGCGATTTAGAGGGCTCTTCTAGCAGCAGAACCAGTTCCTATCCCCAAAGGAAGCAAAAGAAGCAAAAGTCTTCAAAAGTTCGTAAATTCGAAGAATTCAGAAAATCCAAACCACCCTCCTTCGACGGTGAAATAAAGAAGGGAGAGGAAGCAAAGGCATGGCTACTTGGACTAAAGAAGCATTTCAGAGTCCATGACTTTTCAGAAAATATGAAGGCACGAGTGGCCACCTTCAACTTGCACGAAAAGGCTTCCATTTGGTGGGAAGACCTTAAGAATGTGAAAGGGGTTCGTGAAGAGGACCTGTCTTGGGAACGGTTTGAGAAATACTTCTGAAAGAAGTATCTATCAGAAAAATATTTCGATGAAAAGACTAAAGAGTTTTATGAACTCAAACTGGGACAACTCACTATAGAAGAATATGTCAACAAATTCCTCAATTTGTTGAGGTATGTACCCTATATCAAGGCAGAAAAGGAAAAGGTGCAATGCTTCATCAGTGGACTACCTAAGGACTATCGAAATAGAATTGAATTTGATGAGCCAAAGACTCTAGAAGGCACTATTTGAAAGGAAACCTATTGTCATGAACAGTTTGGGCATCGAGAAGAACCTCGCGAAGGATGGAAACAAAAGAATAGTTCAAGATTTTAGAAAAGGGGAATTAAATCCCCAGGATTTAAGAACTATAAGAAGAACCCAAGAATGAGTTTCCCAGCCCGGAGTATGCACCAGCAGAATTTTCCCTCCTTGAGCGGAAATAAAACTTCTGGACCCATATCAGTGAAGACTGATAACCCAAAGAGAGAACCTTTGAAATGTTGGGGTTGCGGGGAAGAATATCTATTGAGAGACTGTCCACACCGACAACAGAATAGTCGGAGGATTTATAACATCCAAGAAGCTACTACTGTCAATGTTTTGGCCAGGAGTGAGCCACAAATTTATGCAGCCTTGGATAATAACCAAGCCGACCACCAAGCTTCAGTAGTGGAAATAGAAGGTATGATTTCCAACCATCTAGTGTCTTTTTTAATTGACCCTGGTTCAAATTTGAGTTATATAGCCCCTAAAGTTGTTGATAAGTGTAAACTAGAGCCACAAAAGCATACCAAGCCATGGTTGGTAGAGTTAGCCATTAGCACCAAAAGAAGGGTAGCAGAGGTTATACCAGCCTGCCAATTGATGTTGAGTAGATTCCCCACCCAAACAACCCTTAACTTATTACCCCTGGGATTGTATGATCTGTTGATTGGTATGGACTGGCTAGCCACCCATAAAGCCAGATTGGATTGTTACCACAAAACCTTAGAATGTGTAAGTAAAGAAGGGAAAAAGATAACCCTTCAAGGGATCCGAAAACCTGTCTCAGTGAGACAAATATCATCTCTACAAATGAGAAAGTATTGCCGAAAGGGATGTCCCCTATATGCAATACAGGTGTTGAAAACAATCGGAGGTGACAAACCAAGTCTGAACGGTCACCCTATCCTGAGAGAATACAAAGATGTGTTTCCGAAAGAGGTACCGGGTTTACCTCAGAGAAGGGACATAGACTTCTCAATAGAACTTGCACCGAGAGCGGTGTCGATGTCTAGGACACCCTACCGGATGAGCACACCCGAGTTAGTTGAAATCAAGTTTAAATTAAAAGAAATGATGGATAAGGGCTATATTCGGCCTAGCATGTCTCCATGGGGAGCACCAGTCCTGTTCGTTAAAAAGAAGGACGGTACCCATAGACTGTGTATAGATTATAGGCAACTCAATAAGGTAACTATAAAGAAAAAATACCCCTTTCCCAGGATCGATGACCTGTTCGATCAATTGGGGGGTGCATCTATTTTCCCAAAGATTGATTTGAGTTCGGGATACCATCAAGTCTGAATCAAGGGTGAAGACATCAATAAAACTGCCTTATGATTGAGGTATGGTCACTATGAGTTTGTGGTGGTGCCATTTGGGTTGACCAATGCCCCTGCCACTTTTATGTGCTTGATGAACAATGTACTCAGCAAATTCCTAGACAAATTTGTGCTTGTGTTTATTGACGATATATTAATTTACTCCAAGAACAGAAAAGAGCATGAAGAGCATCTTAGACTTGTGCTGCAAGTCCTAAGAGAACATCAGCTCTATGCCAAATTCAGAAAATTTGAATTCTTCCAGAAGCAAATACATTACTTAGGCCATGTTCTTTGCGAAGAAGGAGTAGCAGTAGACCCTGACAAGATCATGTCTATCATGGAATGGCCTACCCCAAAGGATGTTTCGGACATCATATCCTTTATGGGATTAGCAGGATACTATAGGAGATTTATAAAAGGATTCTCCAAGATTGGTTGTCCAATCACTGCCCTCCAGAAGAAGGGGACAAAATTCTTGTGGACACGGAAATGCGAAGAAAGATTTCAAACCCTGAAACATCTACTGAACCATGCACCCATGTTGAAGATCGTCGATCTAGAAGCCGACTTCCTATTGTGCACAGATGCATGTAAGGAAGGGCTTGGAGGAGTCCTTATGCAGGAAGGAAGTGTGATCTGCTATGAATCCTGAAAATTGAACGAGCATGAAGTCAACTATGTGACCCATGATCTAGAGCTGGCTGCCATAGTGCATGCCTTGAAAATGTGGAGGCATTACCTCCTGGGAAGAAAATGCGTACTTATGACAGATCACTGTGGATTTTGATACATGTTTGATCAACCAAAGCTCAATGCGAGACAAGCTAGGTGGATGGCCCTCCTTAGCGAGTTTGATTTTGAAATCAAACATATTAAAGGAAAAGAAAATAGGGTGGCGGATTCCTTTAGCAGAAGCATGAAAACAATTCACCTGGCCACGGTGAGCACGTGTGAGGCGGATGTCAAAGAAAGAATCAGAAAGGCACAAGAAACAGAGCCCTTCGTCCAGACCATGACCATGTACCTACAGCAAGGACCCGCCGGAGAAAGATATGAAGGCTACCAAATGACCAAAGGAGGTCTGCTCACTTACAGAAGAAGATTTTATATTCTAGATTGTGACGACTTGAAGAGGTTCATACTAGATGAACTACATAAAAGACCCTATTCTGGTCATCCAGGATACCAGAAGATGATCACGGCCACTAGGAGACAATTCTATTGGCCTGGAATGAAGAAAGACATAGCCGAGTACTTGGCCAAATGCATAGAGTGCTAACAAGTTAAAGCAGAACACTGACACCCAGCAGGATTATTACAACCTCTACCAATCCCAGAATGGAAATGGGAAACCATATCCATGGATTTCATCACTAGATTTCCAACATCGATCAAACAGAACGATGCCATTATGGTAGTGGTGGACAAATTGAACAAGTTTGCCCATTTCATGCCTGTAAAATCCACTTGCAAAGAAATTGATATCGCCCAGGTCTTCATGAAGGAGATATTCAGACTGCATGGTATGCCGAAAGAGATCATGTCTGACAGAGACATGAAATTTACTTCTAACTTTTGGAAATCACTGATGGCTGGCTTAGAAACCAAATTGTTGTTTAGCACCGCCTATCACCCTCAAACCGACGGACAAACAGAAAGAGTGAACCAAATACTTGAAGACATGCTAAGAATGCATGTAATGCATCAACCCAAGAAGTGGGAAGACTACCTGCCACTGGTAGAATTCGCCTACAACAACAGCTACCAAGCATCCTTAAAGATGAGCCCCTTCGAAGTCCTCTATGGTAGACTGTGTAACACTCCAGTCAGTTGGAGTAATCCCGTAAATAGGATATCTTTTGGACCCAACATGTTGAAAGAAATGGAACAGCAAGTGACTCAGATAAAACAAAACCTGAAGGTCGCTCAGAACCTACAGAAAAGTTATGCCAACCAAAAGAGAACTCCAAGAGAGTTCAAAGCAGGAGATCATGTATATCTCAGAGTTAGGCCCAAGAAAAGTTCCCTAAAAATGGGAGCTTATGCCAAGTCATCACCTCGGTATTGTGGACCCTTTGAGGTTCTATATAGAGTGGGACCTGTAGCCTATAGGCTAGCACTTCCTCCCACAGTCAAAGCACATAATGTTTTCCATGTCTCAATATTGAAGAAATATGTACATGATGCTAACCATATAATTGATTGGTTTGTGATCCAGGTGGAACCGGAGGGAGAATTTATACCAGAACCTCAATGCATATTGGACAGAAAGGAAACCCCGCTCCGAAACCGAACCATTGCACAAGTCAAGGTGCAGTGGAAACATTTTGGCCTAGATAAGGCTACATGGGAAATGGAGGATGCCATGAAACGGGCATATCCGATTTTGTTTACATATGTACATGCATGTCATGTTGATAGATAAGAACATCGAGGACGATGTTTCTTTAAGGGGGAGGGAATTGTAATACCCTGTTTCCCCTAGTCTGTAAAAATAACCATACTGGCCAAGAACTGTGGCAAACTCAAAAATGTGAATGTGTGATGTGAATGGACCTTGTGGAAAAGGTCGATGAATGTAAATAATAATATAAATATATATATGTATTGCATGACTGCTGAGAGGGGAAGGTGCTAAAAAAGAGACCATGATGGCTGAAGAAAGGTGGTGGAAGGCACCTGGAAAGGTGGCGTTAACTTCCGCCGAAACCAATACCGTATTTGGACTTCATTGGCCCGGAGAACCAAGAGCGGCTCGCTGGCCCCGAATTAAATGACTCGCCAGGTTGGTAGGTAAAGGGCTCCTCATGAGTAATAAGGGATGGGGGTGAACCGCCCATCCGTAGAGTCCTCAGACCTGACCACTGCGAGGAAGATCGTGCCACATGCAACCTCACCAAAAGGAGAAAAGGAAGGAAGAGTGTGGGATGAGGGGGCAGACGCGAGGGAAGGAAGAAAAGAGAACTCTAGAAAAACACAGAGTGAGTGACAGTGGAGAAGAAGAAGAGTAACCTTCATTCTTGGTCACTGACAAACAGAGATGTAGTCTCGCAGCATCGTGGTCTCAACTCGGAAGTGGCTAGTGGTAAATCCGTTGGGAGTCGATGAGACTACGGTTGGGTGGAAACGAGCACCCCTCTCGGCAGTTGCAATCACACCTGGTGTTATTTCTGATAAGTGTTTTATATCCTGTATCTTGAAGTTTATATGTTGATATATATGTTCATAGTCTGTGAAATTTATGAATGGATTGAGCATAAGATTGTTTGTGTGGTGTTTTGACCAAAAATGGTGGTTGCATGCTTATAATGGAAAGACCACGTATGGCTTATGTTTTATGAATTTCTATTTATATGCTTACCGATCTAAGTCAGACTTCAAGTCTGCTCTCGGGAGATTGTTCCTGTGTTTGTCCTACCAGATGCCTTGGATAGATTTCCTTCCAAAGGCATCATTTTGAGACAACTCCCTTACCTTAGAGAAGACCTTCCAGTCTGGTCTTCAAAACCTGTTGTAAATTACCTGAGGACCCGAAGAAGGATGTTAGAGGTTAAGTCTCAAAACCTTGTACGAGGGAGAACAGTCCTCGTAGACTTCAACATTTCGGCGTTTCAGCACCTGGAGTATCTAGGTGCAAGTTTTCTTGCACTCGCGAGTCCCAAAACCCCGACCCGCGAAATCCCAAAATGGGAGCGTGTGGATAAGAATCGATTGATGGACAAGATCCCGTCAAAATATCTACGGTCATTCACAACCGTTAGATTGGAGGAATAAACGAGGGTGTTAAATGCCTTAACCCTTTTTTTTTCCTTTGTCTTCGCGAGTAGCGAAGAAATTGGGACCGTAGATCCCCAAGGTCCGTGGGAGTATCCGTGACCATTGATTTTTCCACGTCCAGGGAGCGGCAGGAAAGTGCACAGTGCGGGACAGGTCTGAGTCGTCAAACTTTAGTCCGAACACCTATCAGCCGTTAGATCTGACAGGAGATGCACAGGGGTTAAACCTTCGTGAGCAGCAGAAGCGAAAAGTCTCGAAGGAGTTGGTATCGGGATCTCAGCATTCGGGAGTTCGGGGGTCCTAAGGATAAAGGTCTGAACACTTGACATTAGAATTTCTGGATTTGCGAAAGGATCTGAGTCGTTCGTTGGAAGGAGGACGTGTGTCGCGAGATCCTCTCTATCGAGGATTCGGACATCGGGAGTCAAGGGAGGAAATCTCTTGACTTCGTGAGTGGAAAATTCGCGAGAATATCAGAACCGTCCGTCTGTGGAGGACAGGTGGAAGAGATCGAGGGATCTCGCGAACTTGAAGGTTCGCAAGGTGAGAGCCCAGGAGTTGGGTGCTCCAAGTCGTGAGTGGTGAAATCACAAGGAGCAAGGATCACCGTTGGATCCAGGTCATGGGAGGATCTTTGGATCAAAGCCTCATCGCGCGTATCACGCATTCAAAGGTTCGGAGGTTGAGACGAACTCTTCTCGACATCAGAAGTCGCGAAATCTCGATCATCGAAACCCCGAAATGGCGTGAGGTGTGAATGAGGTTAAGGAAAGTCGGGATTGATCGTGACCATTGATCATCCCGAAAAGATCACGACCGTTGATCTTGGTTGAAGGTTGTCGTCGTCCATCAGAGGGACACATGGTTCGGTATCCGGGAAACCAGAGGGCCGGAAAACCTTTCCCACGCAAATTGCAAAATCCTAATACGGGCTGTAGTAGAGAGGAGAAGTCCCGAAAGAATCTGGACTGTCCATCAAAGGAGACGCATGGTGAGTTGTTAGAGTTTCGGGAAAAGTCCCGAAATCCCATGGATCATTGGATCCACCCTCTTAAGAGCCGTCGATCTCTTACACGAAATTTCCATAACAGGATTCGGAGATTTGAATGACAAGGAGTCTTGGAGTCATTGCATTTCGAACTCCTGAGTACTAAGACCCCGAAAGGATCCATACCGTTGGATTAGGGGAGGCTTACGGCCGTCGATATCCCTTTGGAGGGAAACTTTAGAGACCTCAAAACTTTCGGGGATTTGAATGGGGAAAGGTAGAAGTCATGCATCGCAATTCCCCGAACCGCGAAAATTCGATAAGTGCTTGTTGTCTTAAGCGCGTGGACACGGAGCAGGGTCACATGGACAAGACCCCAAGTGGAAAACTTGCCACTCGCTAGCCCTGTCGGGGTTCGGCGTTTCACTGTTTCGAGCTTCGGGGTTTGCAGAGTCGAAAGACTCGACGTTCTGGTAGCACTAAGTCACGAAGTGTGAAAAGACGTCATACTAGTTCAGCCCATAGTCGTGACCCACGATCACATGGAGGTGGACATATGAGGAACTAGCTGACGCTAGGCCCTCATAAGTATATCAGGGATTCTGATCCTCGAGTAATCGACGAAAAATTTATTATGCCAGAGTGGGTATGTGACATGATCATTGTGTAAGAATGGAGTTAGCATAAGTGAGTCTACAGTTGTGTTAGGTGGCTTGGTGTTTTCAGCAAAGGGAAATTTTGCATGGTGGAAAATCTGGCCTAGGGTTGAGGACTCTCTATTTTCTATTCTTGGAAGGGAAAATCACGCCACACGTGTGGAAGAGAGAGGCAATCACAAAAGGAAGAAAGTGTACGAGTGGAGAATGTCATACATAAGGGTCCGTATAGGTTTCTGTGTATGTACATGGGTTTTAGTGGAAAGAGTCACGTATATATGCAGGTTGTAGTGGGAACAATCATGTACGTACATGGGTTGCAGTGAGAAGAGTCATGTACATTTATACAGAGATTCCTGGGAAGGTGCAAGTCCGTACAGGGCTGACAAGTGACATTAGAAGGTCATATAAGAGTTCTGCAACAGATTTGTGGGAAGAAGATATTTTCAGGATATTGTTGAGGTTTGGTTTTATGATTTGTATGGTTATTGGAGGACAAGTTTTTCCTCATCTTTTTTATGATATTTGTATTAGCTGAGAGGAAAGGTTGTCCTTAGATTTGGTGATATTATATTGGTTGGGAGGGCTAGTTTTTCCCTCAGGGTTTCTTAATTTGATAAGGTTACAAGAACAAAAATAATGTGTCTCATATGTGTTGATGACTCATCTATGATATTTTGTGTTTCCGCTGCATGTAATTTTAGTCAACAATTTTCAATGTAAAATAGTTTAGTGATAAAAGCTAGGGTTTACTGTTAGGTCACCAAGAAGAAATTTTCAGATATAAAATTAGTCACATAAGAGTGTATGTGAAAATTTGACATCCCTGACCATAGTTCTTTAATGTCACATAATCCTAAAATCCCTTTTCTAATTTAAAGAAGAAAAAGACATCTAAATAATTAAAACCAACTTCTTTTAATTTGGACTATGATTAAAACATATGCAACAAGTCATAAGTTTCATTGTTTCTGACTTCAAAGAAGAAGCGGGTAATTTTGGATTCTCAATAAAGCATAAAACTGTATAAAATGATGGATATAAAAAACATAAAATCTTTCTTGCTTGGAGCTGAAAAATAAAAAAGTGACCTCTTTTAAAATAAATATGATAGAAGTTTCATCTAAAGATATTCACTTTCATGGCTAGAAGATCGGTTCTCACAACCTTAATCATTCGAAAAATTGTTTCCATAAAGCTAGTCCTTAAAATTTTCTAATGTTTATTGGGATTAATGATCCAAATGAAATCCACCCCGCAGATGTTTCCTCTATGATTTTTGTGATTAATACACTAACAAAACAAAATTAGACAGTAAAAAATTAAAGTGTAATGAAAAACTATAAATGCAATCATTAAATTCATTGACGAAAAATAGAAATAAAACCATCAAAATATGCCAAAACACTGTTAAACGATGTTTCATAAACTCAACATCGGCATAAAACTGTTAGCAATTTTCAACTCAAAAAGTAGGGAAAAAATATCAACAAAAAAATTAGAA
>ML804022.1:174631-196003 GCA_009831015.1 Picea engelmannii | reverse complement strand
CAACAAGCGGGCAGGTATAATAACCAATATCCCTTCACATTATTTTGAATGATCTAAAAAAAACTCAATTTCATAAAAACATTTAGATTATACATTGTAAAATGCTCAAACTTATATTTAAGGTTAACACTCAAAATTTGTAAAATAAAAATAAAACTTATATTTAAGTTTAACCCTTAAAAAAATTGTGAAAAAAAAAATACAAATGCTATCAACTTTGAATTGTACAAAATATTATTTTATTTATTTTAACTTTAACACTCAAATAATTGTGAAAAAAAGAAGTACAATTGTCATCCATTTGAATCCTACCTAGAAAATATTATTTTATTTTATTTAAATGGGCCTAGAAAAATGGTACCCATTAAATGAGAACAAACAAAAAAAATAAAAAATGCATATCCATGTCAAAAAAGAAAGGGTTATTTATTTAACAAGATGGACCCCCAACTTTTGACAATATACATAAAAAAACAAGAAATATTTATTACAATAACATTGGGGGAAGTGAAGGCAGCAATAAGACTTCAAAGTTTTTGGCCAATAAGATATCACATAAATGAGATTTAAAATTTAAAATAAATAATTATTTTTTAAAACTTTGGATAAAGGGGTGTATATTTTATTGTCAACCATGAACTAATAAAAAGTCAAGCCTAACTCAAAGCTATATACCATACCTATCGGGCAGATATAATAATAATATAATGTAAACTAATAATGATATAGTGTAAAGCAACTCTAAAGCCACCAACCCTCACATAACATTAACAAAATCAATAAAATATTAAAACAACCATCTACCACATCATTCTTATATCTTCCCATGTCAGTGCTCTATAATATATTTATTTCATTTTTCTTTACAAAAATTCCTAACAAATAAATGACAACCACCAACTACCACATCATTGTTAGTATCTTCCACTAGAAATAATGACAACCACCAACTACCACATCATTGTTAGTATCTTCCACATGTCAAGGCTTTATAATTTATTTCTTTCTTTTTTCTTTCCAAGAAATCCTAACAAGTAAATGACAAAATGGAAGAAAATAAACTCACAACTATTATATAAACACAAATTTTAAATTATGGGAGGAATACGGATTTCTAGACCTTGGAAACTTAACAAAAACATTTACTTTGAGTTCATGTACAAGATGGTTAGTCCCTATTAGTAGGGAATAAAAAAATTGTGTAGTTTATATAATATGGATTGTGTAGCTATAAAGTCATACGAACAATAATATTAAAAAATGGGTATGTTAGAGACCACTATAGGTAAGCAATTAAGAAACATTTAAATTTCCACTTAAAATAAAAATTGATGTTTCTTGTACTAAGACCATCATATGAATGATTAAGCACTAGGTGCTTCTAATGAGGCATGGTTGTAGTTTTGATAGATAGGTGGAGTAATCATATACATGTTGTAAGTAAGGAGGAACAAGTTGTGTAAGAGTACTTATAACACAACATAAATGTGCTATATAATTCTGATTTGATATTAGAAAGTTGTTCATTGAAATGGATAAAGTTTTTATGAGTTTATATACAAATACACATTGTTTACTAACATGAGGGAAAGATAGTGAAATCTACATGTGAACTACAACATTTATTCATTCTTCCAAACTGACATTTTTATGGATTTCATAGTGGGGTTACCCAGATATGAAAATAAATCTATAATCATGGTTGTGATTGATTTCCTTTTTAAATATGTTTATTTGTTTGCTCAACAACACACCTTCAAAGCATCTAGGGTCGCTCAAGTATTCATGGATAATAGATATATAATTCATGGTATGCCTCGGTCTATTGTGACAGACTGTGACCCCACATTTACTAGCAATTTTTCGCAAGAGTTGTTTCGACTCTAGGGCATGCAATTGAATCCTAACACAACATATCATCCCAAACTAATGGTTAGACTAAAACTATGAACAAGTGCTTGGAAGCGTATATGCAGTGCTTTACTTCAAAGAGACAATCCCAATGGGTCCAAAGGTTACCTCTAGGAAATGGTGGTATAATACAACTTAGCATGGTGCCACTTGAATGATTCCCTTTGAGGTTGTCTATGGCCAAAATCCCTCATAATTACTATCATACTTACTAGGGGTCTCTAAGGTGTAGGAGGTAGACAAAACCCTTACTGCTTGAGTCGACATTCTCCACACTATCAAGGATAATCAGGTAATGGTTCGGAACAAGATGAAATCACAGGTTGATCAGCATAATTCCAAACACCATTTTGAAGAAGGGGATTAGGTGTTCCTTTGTCTGCAGTCTTATAAGCATAAATAACTCAAAGACAACCACCATCAAAATATTGCTTCCAATTTGTATGACCCTTATAAGGTCCTCAAATGTATTGGGCCAGTAGCTTACAAATTGGTGCTTCCTAGCCACTCTAAAATTCATACAATCTTTCATGTCTCCTACTTAAAGAAAGTGCTTGGATATAATTGTTGTATTCAAACTAGCCTTCCCAAATTGGATGAAGAAGGTGTCATTTGGTTGTAGATTGAGGTCATCATCAACAAAAGATAGTGTCACATCCACCAGTGCATTATCTAAGACAACCCGATATAGTGTAAGGATACATAGCTTGACGATGCCACATGGGAACCAATAGAGATCCTTCAACAATTTCCTCATCTCCAGCCTTGAGGACAATGTTTCTTTATACGAGAGAGGGAATGTTAGGGTCCTACCTTAACCCCCTTAAGTAGATAGGTTACAATGTATAGAAGCCATATTTATTAAATAATTCCCATGTAGTAGATATAATGTAAAAGAAATAAGTGTAAGAAGACTTACTGGAAGGTTCTTCCTACAAAAAAGTTCCTAAGAGTTTAGATAGAAACTATATAAAGAAGTAGAAGCAATGTAATGCCATGCCTTGTTAAGCATATTGTAATTGGATCTTTTCTCATCTAGAGGCTTCCCCCTCAAAGAGGCAAGTGAACATCACTTTGTCAATAAAGGTTTTTCTATTTTTGGTATTTTGGTTCTTCTACAATTTCCTATCGTCGTTATAATTTGTCATTTTATCTCTAAATATTGTTATATTATATTTATTTTTCTCTAATTTTTTTATTTTGCTAATAAAGAACACCACAAGGAAATCCAAGAGATTATCCTGCACAGATCAACGACCTTGGGAAAACCCACTACATCATTTTTTGTCCAATTGGAAGCAAAGTACAAGATCCCTAAGTTTGGTGGTAGCTTTGGTGAGAATCTTGATTCCTAGTTATGTAATACGGAGTCATATTTTAAAACTCATCGTGAGATTTGATGTAGACAATATCATATTTGTTGAGTTCTATATGGAAGAAATTGTTTTGTATGGTTGTCAAAATTATCAAAGTTTATTTTCTATCAAAGAAAGGTAAGATAGATTGATCGATAAGGTAATTTCAAACTTTTCATGTAGATGAAGTTCTAATCCCTCGGTGAATCCATTAGCATAATAACTTAAACTCGTGAAACTTCCAAGTCAAGCACCTCAATCACCCCAATAATATATTAAGTTATAATTCAATAAACTTATGTAAATTTTGAATATAAAAAAGCCACAAGATCAAATTTCATTTTATCTTACTGTTTTAAATCTTAAAAAAAATATATTTTAAATCTTAAAAATATATTTTTTAAATCTAAAAAAGATACACAAGATCATTTTTTTTAAATCTTTCTTCCTAATATATAACTCTTTTTAATATAATTATTTGGGAAACATATAAAATAGCCATACTCACTTAAAAAAAAAAGCTTAAACAAGCTTGACCCAAGTTTATGAAGAAGGGTTCTAGGAATGCCAATACTTCTTCCTCAAACCTTTTCACCTAAGAGACTTCGCCCAATCATTTCTAATTGTAAGCCATACACTTCTTTTACAAATTAAGCAACGAATTATGAGTTATAATACATGCAATCCTTCTTTATGCATTATATTATAATTTAGGCGAGTCAAACTTTTTAAATAAATTACGCATTTATTATTAAAAAGCCAATATAACGTCAAAAATCATAAAAAATGATTTATTAATCATACATTTTTACTTTCAATACTTCCATGTCAATACATGTGACTCCAACTTTAAATAGTAGGTCAACTGTTCCATTGCAATAATGTCAATCTACAACCTTCTCCAACTTTTACACTATTTTTTTTCCACGAGAAAAAATGCTCTTTATATTCCATAAGGATATAAAATTTTACATGTCAACATCTCTTTCATCAGCAAAGTCTAAAAGGAGGAAGGTGCTAAGAGAAAATAAACCCGATCCCACTGTCCTCACAATCCAATCAATAACCCTCAAGTCTGAAAGACAGATAAAGGGAAGACAAGACATCAAATCTGCAAGGAGAAAGAGATACAGTCATATCCAACTTTTACACTATTAGTTTGTCATACAATTTAATTTTAATTTAATTTACAAGGGGGATTCCAACTTTTACACTATTAGATTGTCAAATTAATTTAATTTATCAAGGAATTCCAACTTTTACTCTATTAGATTTTCAAATTTAATTTATTGAAGTTGACTTGAACTAGTGTGATCAATGCAGCTTCAAGATTTGAAGGTGTGTACACACCACATTATTTTAACTTAGTATTTTATTGCACCATAATAATATCAACAATTTTATAGCATTGAAAAAAGATTATTGGAGGTGGAAAGTTTATTATGGGCTTGAAAATAATTGTAAATCAACCGATCTTTGGATTTGGGATAAGAAGAAATTCCTCTTTGAGACTCTTGTTACACCTATTATTCTTTATGGATGTGAAGTTTGGGGTTGTAGTATCTCTTGTGAATCCTGGAGAAAGATAGAGAAAATACAAAAGAATTTTATAACCTATAATCTCAAAATTAAAGGAAATATGCCCTATTCCATCCTCCTCTTAGAAACAATCCTCTCTACCATTTAGAGCACGGCTATGAATAGATACCTAATATATAAGAACAAGTTAAACAATATGGAAGACAAGAGGCTTCCTAAAATTGCTTCAACATAGAGTCGTAACCACCATCGACTCAAGCGAGGATGGCATAAATATGCCCAGTCTTGGATAAATTATTGGGGAACCATGGAAGACAGCATTTTACAGAATAAAGATATTATTAAAAATATCATCAAATCAAATTTTAAGGAGAAAATGTGGTGTGATAAAGAGTTAGAGGAAAAAAGAAAATTAAGGTATTATAAGGATGTAATCAACCCTAATCTAAAAGATCAAAATTATCTTTTTGTTTTGACAAGTGTAAAGTAAAAAATAAGCATTGTTAAGATAAGAACAAATTCTCATGAGCTCCATAGTGAAATTGGGCATTGGTCAATTCCTAAAACGCCATGGGATTAAAGAGTGTGTCACCTTCGTGACACTAAGTAGGTTGAAGATGAAAAACATTTTCTCTTAGATTGTCGAGCCTATACCGAGATTAGATCTCATTTTCAAAATATTTGTCACTCTACCAACCTTCCTAACCTCTTAACTCAACAAAACTATGGTGATCTTGGAAAACTTCTCTTAATGTTTTTCGAGCAAAGAAACAAAATTCTAAAGAATCACAAGTAATCACTTACCCTCTTAAGGTCCAATAGACCAATTTGGTCTTAGTGGACGTTAATCATCATCATCATCACCATCATAATCATTGTTAGAAATAAAGAGATGTTCTCGTTCTTTCATAGACAATATAGCAATATTGTCACCCAGCCATAGGCCAAAGCCACCCTCGAGCACCTTAATATTGACAGATATAATAATTCTAGAATAAAACCCTTATAACCAATAGCCAACCAAGGTAGCATATGTCTCTCCAATGCTAGCGCTCCAAGAAGAGAGTCCAAACCATAACCAAGGAAGAAATTCCAAACCATAACCAAAGACCAAAATCCTAGTTTCAGTAGCTGCAACTGCACTCCCTCTCCAAACTTCCACACTACTAGTCTTTATGCAGTTGTGAGAGTGTGAATGAAAAATGAGCTCTAGCGCCCTCTTATTTACAGTGCTCTTTGTCACCTATACATGCTGACTTCTTCTTTTAGAAGTTAACACTGAAATATTAATTATGTTATTGAGCAGACATGTCTTCTAGGGTTTCTACACACCTGTTTAGGGTTTCTCTTGATTCCCGAAATATTCTAGTCTCGTCAAAGGTTACACGTAGAGGTTAATACCTCACGCAGCTACCATAATATCAACACTCCCTCCTAGCTAGGGAGGTATTAAAGGCAATGGTCTTGAGCACAAACAAACCATTCAACCAATATCATCATCATAGCCACACAAGCAACATCATCACTATCAGTATCATTTGATAACATCAATTGCATGATCTCTTGAAGCCATACTCCATCTGAGTAATCGACCATGATGTTGAATAAGTCACTCACTCCACAGAGTGATACAAGAACCATTCTTCTAATCCGAACATATGTCCTAGAAGAATAATTCTGCCAACAGATGTTAGAAGCCACGCCATGGGCTACAAGGACCATTCTTGTAATTCAGACATACGTCCTAGAAGAATGATTGTCTTGGACCTTTTTCCCTCAAGACACTACTATGAACTCAAGGAAAATGGTTGCCATGTACCAATATCTCCACTCTGGTCACTACTGTGAACTCAGGGAAACAGACCATTCTTCTAATCCAAACATACATCCTAGAAGAATAGTTGTCCATGGTACATCAGCAAGGACCATCCTCCATAGGAAGGATGTCTGTCCACCAGCAATATTTCCTGCCTGGACCATTCTCTGCTTGGAGAATGTCTATTCATCAACAAACTGACTATCCATATAGCTGGCAATCATCTCCAACACTAGTGGTAGTCTCCATGGCAATAAGAACAATGTCATCAATAGAACACAATTGTGTCTATCCATAGTAGTACACAACTACTACCCAGTGGTACACAACCACTCCTAGTAGCACACGACTACTAACTAGTGACACATAGTCACTATCACTGGATCACATACACCATAGTAGCATACATCTACTTTCCAAAGACATACAATCTCCACAACAATCATATCATCTTATATCAACCTGCATAACAATATCATGATATAAACTGAGTCATATGGGCCATTCCTCCACTCACATCTATGAGATCTGGAAGAGCATCTACCCTCGAAAAGTAAAAACATCATCCATGGGCTATCTGGACTATTCTTTCCAAGCATAGAAGAATAATTTTCCCTGATTTCTAACCTGGACCATTCACGTAACTGGGCCATTCCTTCAACACTAATCACAGTGCAACCTGGAGAGAATGAGTTTTCCCTAGGGAATGCATGTTTCTTATTGTTGAACCTAGACAATTCACCTAACTGGGCCATTCTTCCAGTGCTAATCATAGTGAAACCTAGAGAGAATGAGTCTGCCCTAGGGAATTAATGTCCGAACCATTTCCTAATGGAAATGATTGTCCTGCACCAACCTCCTATAACAGACCATTCTTCGAAACTGCTCACAACTGTGAACTTCGAAAGAATGACTACCCAGAGAAGCAGACCATTCTTCTTGACCACTACTCAGAGTGACTACAAAGAAGAATGATTTTCCTAGACCATTCCCCCACATTGGCCACAAGGGGAATCGTTGTGTATGGTACATCAACAATCTATCAGACCATTTTCATTACGAAAATGATTGTCTGATCTAGACCATTTTCCGAACTAGAAAATTCTTTTCCGTCAGAAATCTTGGGCCACTTTCTGGACTAGAAGGTGACTTCTTAACCTGGACCATTTTTTGAACTAGAAAATGACTACCATAAACCAATAATATATTAGTGCTCTTTCCCAACCTAGGAGTAATCTCTTCCTTTTCCAATAAGGAATTCAACTCCACGAGTACCAACTTGTTCCTTAAGTATGCAAACTTTTCATCTTGGACAGAGACTTTTCCAAAATATTTGTTATCTTCTCATATATGAAAATATACTAAAGAACCACTTCTCCCCTCTGGACTCTATCATGAAGAAAATAATACTCAATCTCAATTTGCTTCAACCTATCATGGAACATCAAGTTCTGTGAAAGCTTCACACAACTTTGATTATCACAATATATCACGGTTGAATCTAACACCTGATCAAACAATCCAGAAAACAACTTATGGAGCCACACTAACAACTTATGGAGCCACACTATTTACGTACAAGCATCACAAACTACAATATATTATGCTTATGCAGTTCTGAGTGTAATAGAATTTTGTTTCCTGCTAGCCCATGACATCATGGCAAAGCTCAAACTGAAACATATCCAAGTAGCACTACATCTATCATCTGCACTCCCTGCCCAATCTGAATCGATAAATCCATGCAGTTGTATATCATAAATCAAACGTCCCACAAAGCAAATATCTGATTGAGTATTCTACAAATAAATTAACAATCCAATCAATTGTCGATACAGAGATGGGTCTACTATATCAGACTCTCTCAACTTCTTCAGATCTGTCATCACGGGAGTTTTCCATGGATTTTCAATCCATCATACCAGACTTCTAAAGAACCATTTCAATATACTTCCTCTGTCATAGGAAGTTTTCACCACGCTTTTTTTGTACATGAAAGGATCTGCACCAAGTTTTCTTGAATACATACAAGGTCTGCTTCCATCTGCATACGAGGGTGTCTTTCTGGTATACCTCAAAACCTTTAGGTTTCTCTACATACGCTTCTTCTTCAATTACTCTATTGATAAGAACAGTCTTTAGATTCATCTGATATAAACTCCAACCCGTGGGAGATTGCAGGAGATATAATGGCTCGGGTAGAGGTGTGTCTGGTTACTGGAGCAAGTTGTCATCATAGTCATCTCCCTCCTTTTGGGAGAACCCTCTAGCCCTGAGTCTCTCCTTATATCTATCAATGCTTAAGTTATTTTCACAATTTCTCACATATATTGTTCTTCATCATAGCTTCCTTCCATTCCTTCTGCTTGAATGCTTCTAGCGGGTTCAAACTTGGTTCAATTGGTTGTTCTAACTTTTCTTTATTTCTTGGAATCTTCATGTTATTCCTCATGTTTCTCTTTAATGTTGGAGTCCATGGAATCTTCTATAGATTACATTCCTTTCTTTCCTGAAGGCTCCAAATTTTTCCTTCTATCATAGGAACATAAATGTAGATGGACAACCAAGGATATTCAAGGCTTCTTTTCGAAGAAGACTCCTTCTAGAGTCAAATTGAACACGTGTTGCTTATCATGGTTGTTACTTCCAATTAAGAACATGGATAGATACTTTATTGATTCTTCTTCAATGGATCATATTGTTGGGAATTAACTCCCTCCTAATCCCAACTTCATGCTTGAATGAGAAATATGTATGCTCTTCTTTTGGAATTATGTGATCAGCTCCCTCCATCTAAGAGAGTCCATGCTTTCGTCTATTGCATCTATCTTTTCTTTCTACAAAGTGTCACAAGCCTATTTTGTTTTCCTTTTGATTCCTAACTTCCTCTGAATCTCTTTAAGTTTGTTTCTATTTGTTTTTATTGTTGCCCATATGGAAATTGTGTCATCCTTATAAACTTCTTCTATGACAGATTCTTGGAATATTTTAGTCTCGTCAAAGATTACACATATAAAGGGATTTCTTCTCATGCATGTTAAGATGTTAGGATAGAGAGACGAAATTGTAATATATTTTTCATGAATAAAAGCATGGAAGCAATCCCTGGAAGACTTTTCAATTATTATCCAGAGTTGGTGAGCATGATTTGTCGAAAACCATGATTAGATTACTTGGGATCTTTTACCTTACTTGTATGAGTTTCTTAGGCTCAAAACCATGTAAATATATCTGAAGTCGATGAATCAACTTAGTAAATTTCAAGAGGATGGTTTTCCCCTTGGATTGAGAAGAAAGCGACTTAATATTTTAGTCAGAATGGGAAGAAGAAACCATTGAAGACCTTGTATTCAGGTTATTTGAAATCTAGACATTCAAAAAAATCCACAACAAGAAAATCCTGGATTCCCAGGTATCCAGAATCACAAGGTTCCAATAGTATGGTTTCGTCTAGGCATGAGGTAATTCCAGCAATAAGATCTATCCCAAACATTTTATGAGTCTTAAATAGATTTCTTGTTTTATGGATATTGAGATGGACAAGGATCCATCTTTAAAGTTCTTCTTAGAAGTGACATCGTTCTGACAAACTAGATTTGGTATTTCATTTTAGATGGTTTTATAGCATGAGCTAGATTCCCAGATGTATGAATGGTCATGGTTCCATTGGAAATATTCCAAGCCCTATCTGACATTCGAATTTTCATTAAAGGTGCATTTCTTCATAAATCCACCAATCGCTAACTTAGATTTGTGGATTCCACATCTAGGTTTTGTCTTTCGGGCTCTTGGTCTAGAGTTGATCTGGACCATTCATTGAAAAATCCTCTTGGATTCTAGACTATCCATTTGTCCTCAATATTTGAGCCCTCTTTTCATTGACATGCCAACAAATGTTGATGTGGGTACTTGTTGGTGTAGTAGGGCACGTGTATGCTGACATGGTGTGACACATGGAGATAGGTGTGGTGTCAGGTTTGACGTGGAATGAAACGTGGTTGATGACATGTCATGACACATGGACGAGTGGCATGGCATCTAGTTTCGGCTTTGCATTTTTGTAATACTTTAGAGAAAACCCAAAATCTTGGATATCCATATGGGCATGGTTCCATCTAGGCGCAGTTCCATTAGGAGTGGAGTTCAAGCAAAATCCAGAATCTAGACATTCATTTAAAAGGACTTTAAAAAGTTTTCCATATTCCCAAATATTTGGATCGTCAAAGTTTTGAGTGTATGGTTCCATCAAAGTTTCAGCACTCTAATGTGTAGTGACATCCATATTTTAGAGAGAAAAAGGAAACCTAGATCATCTGGATCTAGTTGGGATTTTAAATGTGTTTCTTAAGAAATCTCGAATCTCATATACGGGGTCCACCAACCCTTCTTCGAGGGAATAATCCACATTAGCTGGCACGAGTGAAATGGATCCACATGGATACTATGACGAAAATAAGAACGTGTGGAGTGGGTCCATGTGGATGCCATGTGGACTTGATGATGTCACCCTATGAGTAGTGCCTAACAAATTTAAGTGTCCATATATTACTCTTTGGAGCTTAGAATTAAGCATGGAGATAGTCGTTGGAAATCCCTCGAGGAGCATAATTGAGCTATGAGATTAGAATAGGTGATTGAGATAAGTTTAAGAAAGGTTAAGCTAGAGGGAAATTTAGAAGAATTTTGTACACCCCACAAGCCTAATGAGGTTTAGGGGGTCAGGTGTGTCATAGAGTGGTATCAAAGAAATGGTTTAAATATTAGACCTGAATGGGCTAGAAATCAACCATAGGGGTTTATGTGCCAAGGCTATGATGAGCATGTTAAAACTTTCTGCACAATTTTTCTTGAGATTGGGAAATGTGAAATTGCAATTGTTGAAAATAAGTACAATATATTTTATTTTAGAACTCTTGTTTCTTCTATCTTGTCTTGAATTAGAACAATTCCTATAGAAAGTTAATTATATTGATGCACACTAACAAAAAATTATGAGTGTGAATGGCATCAAGGGCAGAGTCTTGTGTTTGGGATTGTTGGGTTCCTTTTGTCACAAGGGTGAGCAAAAGGAGGTCCCTTAACTATCTAGTTAGGCTATCCAGAAAGAAAAGTAGATACTTAGTTGATTAGTGCCTCAACTAACATAAAGAAACAAGAAACAAACAAGTAATAAACAACAATGAAATAAATATAAACTAAGAAAGTAATAACTTGAAATGAATGCACAAAGAAAACACAAGAGAGATATACCAAGTAAATTGATCTTCGAATTAATACTCCTTGGAGAAATATGGGAACTTATGAGTCCCCTCTTCCTCCTTGGGAAGGCTCTTGAGTCCCCAAGTACAAATTATTCTTTCTACTATCAATGGATAACAATGGAAAATGGTGAAGAAAAGAGTGATGGACTACTCAAGAGGAGAGAGTCCTAACACTTTCTATGGATGCCCAAAATCCTTCTAAGAGGAAGATGGCTTCCCAAAGATAAAAATGAGCAGCATAAAAATACTCAAACGCTTCTTCTCTTTTGCATACAATGGCCCTTTATTTATAGGAGGATGGAAAGATTTTTCTTAACTAGATCCAAATGTGAATGGGAGTCCCTTGTAGTTACTTCCCATCCTTTTCAGTGATCCCGAGGAGAAATTTTGGGGCAATTTTGGGTATGGGGGAGATCCCCTTCATCCCAAAAGTGGTTGAGGCCCGACCAAAACCATCAATGCGTCATTTTTGCATCTATGTAGGTTTTTCGACTATCAGTCATGCACTCCATGCACTATGTGCGTCATACACCACATTAGCCCACACAGATGTGCACCCGCTTCTTTTGTTGAATGTGCACATATTTCCAAAACCACTTTTACATAATTTTATGATTGTCTTTCCACACTGAGTGTAATCCTTCCATGAATATTGGTAGTATGCTTTGTTTGTGTTAATTGTTTCTTCATCCATTTTTTGTATTCGTGGTGAGCCATTTTTCAGTGATAACAAATGTCCCCTGATGTGTGAGGTTAGGCGAATACATATAGCTTAAATACATCATAGTTTCTTTTAGTGATGATGACATTGTGTAGAAAGTGAGAAAACTTGAATGTGAAGAGTTGTGAGAGTAATCTGTCAGAGGGAGAGGGGATGAAAGATCAATACAAAGTATGCTATAAAAACAAAAAGTGTTTGTACAAACGAGGCGGGCATGCCCCATGATCTTATCATGAGACCATAGAAAGATAGTATTAACTAAACTTGTTGACAAAGTAGATATTTGCAGCGCCCTCAGGGGGGTTTAAAAAAAACCCACAGGTGACGATTCTAATGACAGATCTGGCTTTGAATCGAGTGGTGAAGGACTCAGAGGCTTTGATGGCCTAAAATATTCAGAGTCTTCGGTCGCTACTGAAAACTACAATGGTCGCAAAGTAAGATCCATCGTAACATGAGATTTTGCTGGAGTCAAATGTCATGGGGATCAATGAAATCAAAGAGAAATTAGGACTCTCTTTGTGTCATCCAAGGCTACTCATTGTCAATGGAATGAGAGCCAATATACTATCACTTTTTTGGAAATTTTTTGATGTCGACACAAAAGGTGACATGATGATAAGAAGCAAAGGGCTTCTAGATATATGGTTGATCAACATGGTGTAAGAAATCATATTAGTACTAGTAAATGGGGTGATAATCGTGAATGATGTCTGGAATATATAGGATTTTAGAACTGGCCTTGGTTAGGGGGTATTTATGGATGGCAGCAACTGTAATATACTATCTAGTGTCAGGGGGATGACCATATATGGGAAAGTTGTGTTGAAGGGGTGATACTACAAGGGGATGTAGCGTAGGTCAAAATATAGAGTGATATGGGACACAAAGGTCTAGTGGTGGTCAAAATTTTGGTTGGGATACAAATGGCTTGCAGAGGGTGTGAAGGAAGTGATATTCCCCAACCAAGGGTAACATCGGTTGTGATGTTCCAAGGGAAAAAATGCCATCGGGTGCGATCGCCAAATCTACTATACTTGTTGAAATGTAAAACGTGTTTTTTACAATTACCAAATGAATAAATAATGGGGCTGAAAGTACATGTACAGAAACAGGTGCCCTAGTGAAGTATGGCTTAGCCTATAGAGGGTGCAAGTAGAGACCGGTGGAGGGTGGGGCCCCATTGGTTAGTTTCTATACTAGGTAGATGAATGGAGTATGACATTGCAGATGGGAAATAGATATTGGACGATATGGTGGGTTAATGATAATGTAGAGGTGCATTTAATGTAACCAAAAATCATAACATGGGAGTCCATAATTGGGTGGTTAGCATGATGATGAGGAAGAAGTATGAGGTTGTTGTGTTGGGGTGTAACACTACCAGGAATCTCAAGCCTAATGGATAGAACAACATGAGTGTCAATACTACATGGGGAAATATGTGTGAAACAACTCATGTGGGTGAGAGAGATACCAGATGATGGTACCTGAATGCAATGGAGGTGATGGTACCGCAGATTCGGGTGTGAGGATCCTGAGGATAAATGGCAGGGGGTATGATTGGGGAATGCAACTGTGAGCATAGGGTTGAATGGTATGCCAATTTGGAATATATACCTGGAGGAGCCAAGGGATCCCATGACTGACGGTGTGAAGGGGGCCACGGATGAGGACCTTCACATTCAAACCAAATACCCGACGTGAAACATATCTTGAAAATAAAACATATATATAACAATTGTGTGATAATGAAATGTGGACATGGGATGCGGACCTGTGCCTGGGGTGCCAAAAAGGGGTCCCCAAGGCTCCATACTGAAATGATAATGTGAGAGTATCGTTGTGAAGGTGAGGGAGTCTGGATCTCGTAGGTGCGAATGATGTTAAAAACCGAACTCGAATGCTCCTAACCGGACTTGAGGAAGTTGGGAAAAAGGGCGTATATAAGTGCAAGGGGCCCCCATAATCACCTCATTTGTACTTGTTGTTGTGTAGGTCTGAGAGATGTCTGTGTGGTCATTTTTTAGCCGTGGGAGAGCAGGCAAGGTCAAATTTGAGTGGCGAGAGACCTAGGTAAGCCGTCAAAACCTACTGCATAGTGTAGGCATGATTTTGGGAGGGTAGGGGGTCGTACGGCCATTTATTTGGGTATGGTGGTGGGTTCGTGCACGACGATCCTATGATCCCCACACACATATGTGCAGGTTTAATTGATAGAGCCGCACACAATGCGCAGTTATATCAACAACACCCACGCATATGTGTGTGGTGCTTGTAGTTTCAGTCGCGTGGAGTAGGTTTGGCGATGTGCGTGGTTATTTGAGTAACACCTGCGCAAATGTGTGTGACTGTAAAATAAAATCCGCGCACATGCGCGACCATCGAATAGACAAGAGCACCCATAATCATGAAAGAATTATGTGACTGTTTGGTGAACAGTTGTGCAGGAGTGCATGACTGTAAATGAAACAATCGCACACTCATGCATGACTATAAGAGAAACAGTCTCACATATGTGGGGGACTGTTATGGGAACGGTCTCACAAATGTGCGCGATTGTTATGGGAGCAATCGCGTAGGGGAAATAATGGGTTTATATGGCTTTGATTGGAGTTTTGTCATGATGATGAGCTAACATAGCTTATGTTTTCATGGATGCAGGTGACCAGTTAGAGAGGGAGGATGTCAATGCAGTGGAGGGAGAGAGACTGGGAGTCTCTTAGGAGAGAGGTGGGAGCTAATGCATGGATCCAACGACATTTGGCCCAGGCCGGTTTACTGTGCTTTTTCAATTATGCATTGATCTGTACCCAAGAGCCGCTGCTAGACTTCATAGTGTCGGTGTGGCAGCTAGATTGGTAGTGATTTTTGGTGCATGGGAAAGATCCACGCATTACCGCAGATATTGAAATCTATTTCATTACTAGGCTCCCATTCCGAGCGAAGGATTTGGTAGAGCAGTCGCGGATGTCAAATGGGGTGATAGTGGGGGGCCTAGCTCGACGGTACTTCTTAGGGGGAGCAGTTATGATTTGTGGCTCTATCAGCATCAAATCGATTGACTCACTTGAGGTACAAGTGTTTTGTGTGATGGTGGTCCGGATCTACGGGTCACTAGGGATGCAGCACATTTTTGGTGTGCATATGGTGATTGTAGAGCAGGCCATGAATGGTCGGATGTTTGCATGGGCCCGATTGATGAGTGCATGTATGATGGCACAACGAGACCAGTGTGTGGAAACCAGAGGTGGAGAGTTTTCCTTTGGCTCATTTTTATGTACCTTCATGTTCGAGAGGGTGGTATTGCTACACCCTCGGGGAATTTTGGATCCACCAACGGCGCATGATCTGAGACTGATGAGGTGGGCAGGGATGTTGCCCCGAAAGGTGGGGGAGGCATGGGGTACTACTTTACCCCTACATTCGAGCGGGTCTATTAGCAGACCCCTCAGGTATTTTATGATTTCCCATATCACAGAATGGATTTTTTATGCCATTAGGCATGTGTCTGCCTCCTGAGGAGGACTTGGACGACCGAGGTGTGTGTATGATAATTTTGTATTTATGCTTTTCCATTGATTTTATATATGTGTATATTGTTGGTATGGATAAAACATTTTTGATTTGGTCATGCAGATGTGGGACCCGGTTTCCTTGAGTGCTCGGGAGTTGGTTAATGAGTAGGTAGATGAGGGGCGGCCTAGGAAGCATTATTGGTTTGATGATCAGGGGGCATGCCCGGCACATGTAGCACGGGTAGGACCGACACATGTAGCAAGAGTAGGATTGGCAAGGGGTCGGGGCAGAGTTGAGCCAGGGTCACGGGACCAGGATATGGAGGAGGTGAGGAGGTGCCTCGAGTGTGTCTTCGACGAAGTTCCTGAGGACTTGTGGATTTGGATTCAGGATGAGGGTATCCTATATTTATGCATTGGTGGGGACCTATGCTGGTAGTCAGTGATTCAATGGGAATCAGTTGCAGGTGCGGCTATGATGGAGCAGATTTCTATTGTGGATATTCCGCCTGGGGGAGATCCACCAGCTGGTGATGATGTACCATAGCTAGGGTTACCCTAGGTGGTAGGAGGACCTCATACAGGCTGGGCCTGATTTTGTATTATGTAGGAGTCATTTTGAACTCCCCATTTTGTATAGATATGATGAGAGGGCCTAGCCATGGAGATAAGGAGTATATGGATGTATTTTTGTATCAAACACATGAGAAATCTATATATATGAGTATTTTTTTTGGACATGTGTGTATGTATTTGATATGTTTTTTTGTTTTATTTTTTGATGGATGAATGAAATATGTATGTTAATGTGATAAATTCCAATCTAGTACTTGATTAGTTATGTTATCTGCCATCTGGTTGTGGTTTCTAGAAATATGAGCAAATGTGATTGACTCAAAATTCCATAGAAGAAATTTGACTTGCAGGTACTTGTGATATAGGCATGGATCACAGACACAATACACGTTGTTGAGTTGATGGACAATGAGATGAGAATATAAGATAACGCTAAGGTGACGAATATGAAGGTGACTAGCCTCGGAGAGGAGACCAATGATGACAACATATTCAGCTTGGTTATTGGTGGTAGGGTCGAGGCATATGTCGCTAGAGTGGAGAAACACATGGTCAGGGGTGTAAATGGCCCAGGTTGTCGAGACAAGATTCTTAGTCCAGTGGCTAGCTCCATCTGCATATGTGATGTGATAAGGGAACGAAGAATTCAGTTGTTGACATAAGGACACTAGCTTAGGCTCACATAATGAGAGAGCTATATCAAAAAGACTAAAAACAACTAGGAAAGAAAGGAAAACCTAAGGTAAAATGGTTACACTCAAGGGTATAACTTTTCCAAGTATAACTCGTTGATCGGGTCCTTGAGGGTAGCGCCTTCAGAGTGGACTAATATGTAGGCTCCCTTAGTAAGGAAATGTAGGACGACATAGGATCCTCACCATATGGATTTGAACTTGTCATGGGCGATATCATAGGCCAACAAAACTTCACCTTCGGTAAATGACCGAAGGTTAAATTGGAAGTCAAAGGTGGATTTGGTCCTCTTTTTTGCTGCTTCATTATTCTGTAAGGATTCCCAATAATCTTCATTGAGTGATTCGAAAGAGAACAATTGTTTCTCAAGCGGCAGTGTGTTGGGTAAGAGCTCGATCACGGTACGTAGTGTTGGGATTTCACACTCAATATGGAGTACAGATTCGATGCCATGGACTAAATGGAAGGGTGTGAAACTAGTGGATATTTTGGCAGTTGTTCGATATGCCAATAAAGCTGGGAAAATCATATGATTCCAATTGGTCTTGTGTTTTTCAATTGTGCATTGAAGCATAGTTTTTAGAACCTTGTTGACAACCTCAAATTGCCCATTGGATTATAGGTAATAGGGTGAGGCAAACTCATGGATGAATCCTAATATGGTTGAAAGCTATGTGAAGACTTCATTTTCAAAGTGCTTACTGTGCTCGGAGACTAGTTGTAGGGGAACCCCGAAGCGAGAGACGATATGGTTGAAGAAAAAACATGCCACTGTGTCGACCGTATTGTTGAACGTGGGCATAGCTTCATCCCATTTCGTGAAGTAGTCAAAAACATCTATAATGTATGTGTGTCCATTGTTGGATGGAGGGTTGCATGTCATGAAATCAACGCCCCATTTATAGAAGGGGCCAATCGTGATGAAGGGGTGAAACAAGGCAGTTGGTGCCCGAGATTTATGTGCATATAACTCACATTTGTCGCATCGCTTAGCTGTGAATAATTAATTACTAGGTGCTTCTAATGAGGCATGGTTGCAGTTTTGATAGATAGGTGGAGTAATCATATACATGTTGTAAGTAAGGAGGAACAAGTTGTGTAAGAGTACTTGTAACACAAGATAAATGTGTTATATAATTGTGCTTTGATATTTGAAAGTTGCTCATTGAAATGGACAAAGTTTTTATGAGTTTATATACAAACACACATTGAGTTTATATACAAATACACATTGTTTAATGACATAAGGGAAAGATAGTGAAATCTACATGTGAACTACAACCTTTATTCATTCTTCCAATTGTATGGACTGACATTTCTATGGATTTCATAGTGGGGTTACTCAAATATGAAAATAAATCTATAATCATGGTTGTGGTTGATTTCCTTTTCAAATATGCTCATTTTTGTGCTCAACAACACACCTTCAAAGCATATAGGGTCGCTCAAGTATTCATGGGTAATATATATAAAATTCATGGTATGACTCAGTCTATTGTGACAGACTGTGAACCCATGTTCACTAGAAATTTTTGTCAAGAGTTGTTTCAACTCTAGGTCACACAATTGAATCCTAACACAAAATATCACCCCAAACTAATGGTTAGACTAAAACTATGAATAAGTTCTTGGAAGCGTATATGTAGTTCTTTACTTCAAAGAGACAATCCCAATGGTTTCAAAGGTTACCTCTAGGAAATGGTGGTATAATACAACTTATCATGGTGCCACTTGAATGATTCCCTTTGAGGTTGCCTATGGCCAAAATTCCTCATAATTATTATCGTACTTACTAGGGGTCTCTAAGGTGTAGGAGGTAGACAAAACCCTTACCGCTTGAGTTTAAATTCTCCACACTATCCAGGATAATTAGGTAATGGTTCGGAACAAGATGAAATCGTAGGTTGATCAGCATAACTCCAAACACCATTTTGAAGAAGGGGATTAGGTGTTCCTCTGTCTGCAGCCTTATAAGCATAAATAACTCAAAGACAACCACCACCAAAATATTTCTTCCAATTTTTATGGCCCTTATAATTTCCTCAAATGTATTGGGCCAATAGGTTACAAATTGGTGCTCCTAGACACTCTAAAATTCATCCAATCTTTCATGTCTCCTACTTAAAGAAAGTGCTTGGATATAATTGTTGTATTCAAACTATCCTTCCCAAACTGGATGAAGAAGATAACATTTGGTTGTAGATTGAGGTCATCCTCGACAAAATATAATTCCACCTCCACTAGTGCATTATCCAAGACAACCTGATATAGTGTAAGGATACATAGCTTGATTATGCCACATGGGAACCAATAGAAATCCTTCAACAATTTCCTCATCTCTAGCCTTGAGGACATTGTTGCTTTATACAAGAGAGGGAATGTTAGGGTCCTACCTTAACCCCCTTAAGTAGATAGGTTACAATGTATAGAGACCATATTTATTAAATAATTCCCATGTAGTAGATATAATGTAAAAGCAATAATTGTAAGAAGACTAACTGGAAGGTTCTTCCTACCAGAAATTTCCTTCACTAGGAAGTTCCTAGGAATTTAGATAGAAACTATATAAAGAAGTAGAAGCAATGTAATGACATGCCTTGTTAATCATATTGTAATTGGAGCTATGCTCATCTAGAGGCTTACCCCTCAAAGAGGCAAATGAACATTGCTTTGTCAATAAAGGTATTTCTATTTGTGGTATTTTAGTTCTTATACAATTTCCTATTGTTGTTATAATTTGTCGTTTTATCTCTAAATATTGTTATATTCTATTTGTTTTTCTGTAATTTTTTTATTTTGCTAATAAAGAACACCACAAGGAAATCCAAGAGATTATCCTGCACAAATCAATGACTTTCAGAAAACCCACTACATCATTTTTTGTTCAATTGGAAGCAAGGTACAAGATCCCTAAGTTTGATGGTAGCTTCTTTGGTGAGAATCTTGATTCCTAGTTATGTAATATGGAGGCATATTTTAAAACTCATCTTGAGATTTGATATAGACAATATCATGTTTGTTGAGTTCTAATTGGAAGAAATTGATTTGTGTTGTTGTCAAAATCATCAAAATTTATTTTCTATCAAAGAAAGTTAATATTGATCGATCAAATAATTTCAAACTTTTCATGCAGATGAAGTTCTAATCCCTTGATGAATCCATTGGCATGATGGCTTAAACTCATGAAGCTTCCAAGTCAATCACCCCAATAATATATTAAGTTATATTTCAATAAACTTATGTTCAAGCTGAAAATTTTGAATCTAGAAAAGCCACAAGATCAAAATTTCATTTTATCTTACTGTCAAAAAATTTAAAACTTAAAAATATATATTTTAAATCTAAAAAAGATACACAAGATCATTTTTTTTAAATCTTTCTTCCTGATATATAACTCTTTTTAATAGAATTCTTTGGGAAACATATAAAATAGCCATACTCACTTTAAAAAAAGCTTAAACAAGCTTGATCCAAGTTTATGAAGAAGAGTTCAGCAATGCCAATACTTCTTCCTCAAACCTTTTCATTTATAGACTTCGTCCAATAATTTATATTTATAATAATAATAATTTATTTTTAAGGTCATGGCCAAGCTAGACACCAAATTGGTGTATGATACCTCTTTGTTTGTGGGATAAGGGACCCCCTTCAGCCCAGCAATTTGACTGGTAAAGTATACGGAGGTATACATACCCTACCCCCCTCTGGATTTGAACTTGTAACCTCTTAAGAGGAAACACATGTTCTTAACCATTAAGCTCACTCAAGTTGTATATATGCTCGCACTTGTATAGGAAACACCATGTCAATACAATTGTATAGGAAAGACAATTATAAGCCATACACTTGCTTTACAAATTAAACAATGAATTATGAGCCATGGTACATGCAATCCTTCTTTATGCATTATATTATAATGGACGCGAGTCAAACTTTTTAATAAATTATGCATTTATTATTAAAAATCCAATATAATGTCAAA
>ML804022.1:157539-174377 GCA_009831015.1 Picea engelmannii | reverse complement strand
CTTCCATGTCAATACATGTGACTCCAACTTTAAATAGTATAATGTCAAAAATCATAAAAAAAAAAAAAAATTATTAGTCATACATTTTTACTTTTAAAACTTCCATGTCAATACATGGGACTCCAACTTTAAATAGTAGGTCAATTGTTACATTGCAATAATGTCAATCTACAACCTTCTCCTCCAACTTTTACACTATTGGTTTGTCATACAATTTAATTTATTAGGGGATTCCAACGTTTACACTATTAGATTGTCAAATTTAATTTATTGAGGTTGACTTGAACTAGTGTGATCAATGTAGCTTCAAGATTTGAAGATGTGTACACACCTCATTATTTCTTAGTATATAATGTTTATAATTTAAATAATTTATGGTGTAATAAAGTATTATTATTATTATTATTATTATTATTATTATTATTATTATTATTATATATATATATATATATATCATAAAGTAAGATTTAACCCCAAATAAAAAATAACAATTTTTTTTCGGAACCATTTAAATGATATTCAATTAACTTATATTATTTAAATTTATATAAATATCAATAATTTTATAGTATTCAGAAAAGATTAGTTGGGGGTGGAAAGTTTATTGTGGGCTTGAAAACAATTGTAAATCAGCCTATCTTTGGATTTGGGATAAGGTAAAACTCATGTTTGAGACTCTTGTTACACATGTTATTCTTTATGGATGTGAAGTCTAGGGTTTTAGTATCTCTCATGAATCCTGGAGAAAGATAGAGAAAATACAAAAGAAAATTATAACCTATAATCTCAAAATTAAATGAAATAAGCCCTATCTCATCCTCCACTTAGAAACAAACCTCTCTCCCATTGAGAGCACGGCTATGACTAGATACCTAATGTATAAGAACAAGTTAAACAACATGGAAGACAAGATGCTTCCTAAAATTGCTTCAAAATTGAGTCATAACCACCATCGACTCAAGTGAGGATGGCATAAAGATGCCCAGTCTTGGCTAAACTATTGGTGAATCATGGAAGACACCATTTTGCAGGATAAATATACTATTAAAAATATCATCAAATCAAAATTTAAGGATAAAATGTGGTGTGATAAAGATTTAGAGGAAAAAATAAAATGAAGGTATTATAAGGATGTAATCAACCCTAATCTAGAAGATCAAAATTATATTTTTGTTTTGACAAGTGTAAAGAAAAATATAAACATTGCTAAGATAAGAATAAATTCTCATGAGCTCCATAGTGAAACTAGGCATTGGTCAATTCCTAAAACACCATGGGATGAAAGAGTGTGTCACCTTTGTGACACTTAGAAGGTTGAAGATGAAAAGCAATTTCTCTTAGATTGTCCAACCTATACTAAGATTAGATCTCATTTTCAAAATATCTGTCACCCTACCCACCTTCCTAACCTCTTAACTCAACAAAACTATGGTGATCTTGGAAAGATTCTCTTAATGATTTTCGAGCAAAGAAACTGAATTCTAAAGAATCACAAGTAATCACTTACCTTCTTAAGGTGTGATAGACCAATTTGGTCTTAGTGGACATTAATCATCATCATCATCATCATCATATTGTGTTTTTTTTATATTTTAAATTTTTATTTGATTTCATCTTAATTACAAATTTATTAATCATTTAAAGAAATAAAAAAAGCAAACAAACTTCATAAAGATTAAAAAATAATGGTTAAAATAGATTTATGTTGATTTATATTATTATTATATTTTTGTTTATTATTATAGTCCATTTTTTGTGACTATGGATGATTTTTTTTTTTTAAGAATTTCAATTTGTATTTCATTTTAGTTTATTAGTGTTACATTGTGTTACACATCTCATCCATATTTGGCTATAGAGTGCACCTTGTTTCTCCATGTGTAATCACCAACAATTTTACAAACAAATATGTGTCATGTTGCATAGATGCCATAAAGATTTCCTCTACTAGTGTGCAACTATTGTTTCAACATTTGCAGAAAGCACACAATTTTTCATCTAACAATTGCATGATTTGTTGTGTAAGGTTCAGGGTCCCTCCACTATGCCAACATGCAACTATCAAAGGAATGTTTGTGCATACCATGTAGATACTTCTCTAATAGTTGAATGACGTATAAAATCCTTGATGGTCTTCCATATAGGCCATGTCTATCCTAATCTAAGAATGTAACTACATGATGATGATGTAGAGGTCAAGAGAATGAAGATCTATTGCACCACTTCTAATGTATTTATCTCATGCATGTTAAGATGTTAGGCTAGAGAGACAAAATTGTAATATATTTTTCATGAATAAAAGCATGGAAGCAATCCCTGGAAGACTTTTCAATTATTATCTAGAGCTAGTGATCCTAATTTGTCGAAACCCGTGATTAGATTCCTTGGGATCTTTTACCTTAGGTGTCTGAGTGTCTTAGGCTCAAAACCTTGTAAATATATGTGAAGTCGTTGAATTGACTTAGTAAATTTGAAGAGGATAGTTTTTCCCTTGGATTGAGAAGAAAGTGACTTAATATTTTAGTCAGAATGGGAAGAAGAAACATTTGAAGATGTTGTATCCAGGTTATTTGAAATCTAGACTTTCAAATAAATCCATATCAAGGAAATCCCATATTCCTAGGTATCCGGAATCGCAAGGTTCCAGTAGTATGGTTTTGTCTAGGTGTGAGGGCATTCCAACAACAAGATCTATCCCAAACCTTTTGTGATTCTTAAAGAAATTTCTTGTTTTATGGATATCCATATGGACAGGGCTCCATCTGCAAAGTTCCTCTTAGGAGTGACATTGGTCTGACAATGTGGATCTGGTATTTCATTTTAGATGGTCTTATAGAGTGACCTAGATTCCTAGATGTCTTAATGGTCACAGTTCCATTGGAAATATTCCAAACCCTATCTGACATTTGACTTTTCATTAAAGGTGCACTTCTTCATAACTCCACCAATGGATAACTTATATTTGTGGGTTGCACATCTATGTTTGGTCTTTCGGTCTCTTGGTAGAGTGTTGATTCAGACCATTCATTGACAAATAATCTTGGGTTCTAGACTATCCATTTGTCCTCGATATTTGAGCCCTCTTTTCATCGACATACCAACAATTTTTTAGGTGGGCACTTGCTGGCATAGCAGGGCATGTGTATGTTGACATGGTGTGACACATGGAGACAGGTGTGGTGACAGGTTTGACATGGATTTAAACGTGGTTGATGACATGTCATGACACATGTATGAGTGGCATGGAATCTAGTTCCTGCTTTGCATTTTTTTAAGACTTTAAAGAAAACACAAAATCTTGGATATCCAAATGGAAATGGCTCCATCTAGGTGTAGTTCCATTAGGAGGGGAGTTGAAGAAAAATCCAGAAACTAAACACTCATTTAAAATGAATTTAAAGAGTTTTCCATATCCCCATATATTTGTATCATCCAATTTTTGAGTGTATGATTCCATCAAAGTTTTAGTGCTCTAACGTGTACCAACATCCATATTTTTAGAGAAAAAGGAAACCTGGATCATCTGGATCGGGTAGGGATTTTAAATGTGTTTCTTATGAAATTTTTAATCTCATATAGGGGGTCCACTAACCTTTCTTCAAGGGAAGAATCCACATTAGCTAGCATGAGTGAAATGGATCCACATGGATATGATGATGACAACAAGAACGTGTGGAGTGGGTCCATGTGGATGCCATGTGGACTTGATGATGTCACCCTATGAGTAGAGCCTAATATATTTAAGTGTCCACATATTACTCTTTGGAGCTTAGAATTGAGCATGGAGATAGTCATTGGAAATCTCTTGAGGAGCGTAATTGAGCTATGATATTAGAATTGGTGATTGAGATAAGTTTAAGAAAGGGTAAGCTAGAGGGAAATTTAGAAGAATTACATACACCCCACAAGCCTAATGAGGTTTAGTGGGTCAAGTGTGTCATAGGATGGTATCAAAGAAATGGTTTAAATACTAGACCTAAATGGGCTATAAATCAACCACATGGGTTTATGTGCCAAGGCTATAATGATCATGTCAAAACTTTCTGCACATTTTTTCTTGAGATTGGGAAATGTGAAATTGCAATTGTTGAAAATAAGTACAATATAATTTATTGTACAACTCTTGTTTCTTCTATATTGTCTTGAACTACAACAATTCCTATAGAAAGTTAATTATATTGATGTACACTAAAAAAAATTGAGGAGTGTGGATGGCATCAAGGGCAGAGTCCTGAGTTTGGGATTGTTGGGTCCCTTTTTTCACAAGGGTGAGCAAAAGGAGGTCCCTTAACTATCTAGTTAGGCTATCCAGAAAGCATAGTAGAGATTTAGTTGGTTAGTGTCTCAACTAACATAAAGAAACAAGAAATAAACAAGAATGAAATAAATCTAAACTAAGCAAGTCATAACTTGAAATGAATGCACAAAGAAAATGCAAGAGATATATACCAAGTAAATTGATCTTTGAATTGATACTCCTTGGAGAAATATGGGAACTTATGATTCCCCTCTTCCTCCTTGGGAAGGCTCTTGAGTCCCCAAGTACAAATTCTTCTTTCTACTATCAATGGCTAACAAAGGAAAATGGTGAAGAAAAGAGTGATGGAATACTCAAGAGGAGAGAGTCCTAACACTTTCTATGGATGCCTAAAATCTTTCTAAGAGGAAGATGGCTTCCCAAAGTTAAAAATGAGTAGTATAAAAATACTCAAATGCTTCTTCTTCTTTGAATATAATGGCCCTTTGTTTATAGGAGGATGGCAAGATTTTTCTTAACTAGTTCCAAATGTGAATGGGAGGCCCTTGTAGGTACTTCCCATCCTTTTCAGTGATCCCGAGGTGAAATTTGGAGGCGATTTTGGGTATGGGTGAGATCCCCTTCATCCAAAAAGTGGTTGAGTCCTAACCAAACTCATCAATGCGTTGTTTTTGCATTCACGCGGGTCATTCAAATGTCAATCACGCACTCTACGCACTATGAATGGCGTACATCGTGTTGGCCCACATGGATGTGCATGCACTTCTTTTGTTGAATGTGCATGGACTTCCAGAACCATTTTTACATAGTTTTATGATTGTCTTGCCACACTGAGTGTAATACTTCAAATAATATTGGTAGTATGTTGTGTTTGTGTTAATTGTTTCTTCATCTATTTTATGTATTTGTAGTGAGCCATTTTCTAGTGATAATAGATGCCCCCTGATGTGTGAGGTTAGGAGCATACATATAGTTGAAATACATCATAGTTTCTTTTGGTGATGATGACATTGTGTAGAAAGTGAGAAAATGTGAATGTGAGGAGTTGTGAGAGTCATATGTCGAAGGGAGAGGGGATGAAAGATCAGTACAAAGTATGCTAGAAAAATAAAAAGTGTTTGTACAAATGAGATGGGCATGCCCCATGTTCGTATCATGAGACCATAAAAAGAAAATAGTAACTGAACTTGTTGACGAAGTAGATATCTGTAGCACCCTCAGGGGCATTTAAAAAAAAACACAGGTAATGATTCTGATGACGTAAATGTCTCTGAATCGAGTGGTGAAGGACTTTGATGCATTGATGGCCTAACAAATTCATAGGTCTTCAACCACTATTGAAAACTGCAATGGTCACAAAGTAAGATGCACTATAACATGAGATTGTGTTGGAATCAAATGTCACGGGGATCAACGACATCAAAGAACAATTAGGACTCTCTCTTTGTCGTCTGAGGCTACTCATTGTCAATGGAATGAGAGCCAATATATTGTCACTTTTATTTAAATTTTTTGATGTCGACATGAAAGGTGACATGAAGATAAGAAGCAAAGGGCTTCTAGATATCTGGTTGGTCAACATGGTGTCAGAAATTGTATTGTTACTAGTAAGTGGGGTGATAATCATGAATGATGTCTAGAATATACAGGATTCTAGAACTGCCCTTGGTTAGGGGGTATTTATGGATGGAACAACCGTAATATACTATCTGGTGTCAATGGGATGGCCAGATATGGGAAAACTATGTTGTAGGGGTGAGACTGCAAGGGGATGTAGCGTAGGTCAAAATATAGAGCAATATGGGACACAAAGGTCTAGTGGTGGTCAAATTTTGGTTGGGATACAAATGGCTTGTAGAAGGTTTGAAGGAAGTGAGATGCCCCAACCAGGGGTAACAGGGGTTGTGATGTGCCAAGGGAAAAAACACCATCAGGTGTGATTTCCAAAATATACTATACTTGCTTAAATGTAAAACGTGTTTTTTACAATTACCAAATGAATAAATAATGGGGTTGAAAGTACATGTACAGAAATGGGTGCCCCATTGAAGTATGGCTTGGCCTATAAAGGGTGCAACTAGAGACTGGTGGAGGTTGGGGGCCCCACTCGTTAGTTTCTATACTAGGTAGATGAATGGAGGATGACATTGTAGATGGGAAATAGATATTGGATGATATGGTGGGTTAATGATAACGCGGAGGTGCATTTAATGTAACCAAAAATCATAACGTGGGATTCCATAATTGGGTGGTTAGCATGATGATGAGGAATAAGTATGATTTTTTTTTGCTAGGGTGTAACACTACCAGGACTCTCAAGCCTAATGGATAGAACAACATGAGTGTCAATATTCCATGGGGAAATATGTGTGAGATAACTCATGTGGGTGAGAGAACTACCAGATGACGATACCTAAATGAAATGGAGGTGATGGTACTGCAGATCCAGGTGTGGGGATCTTGGGGATAAATTCCAGGGGTTATGATTGGGGAATGCAACTGTGAGCAGAGGGTTGAATTGTATGCCAGTTTGGAATATATACCTGGAGGATCCAAGGGATCCCATGACTAATGGTGTGAAGGGGGCCACGGATGAGGACCTGCACATTCAAACCAAATACTCGACATGAAACATATCTTGAAAATAAAACATATATATAACAGTTACATGATAATGAAATGTGGACATGGGATGTGTACATGTGCCTGGGGTGCCAAAAAGAGGTCATTGGAGCTCCAAACTTAAATGAGAATCTGAGAGAATCGTTGTGAAGGTGAGGGAGTTTGTATCCCATAGGTGCGAACGATGTGAGAAACAAAGCTCGAATGCTCCTGAACAGACATGGGGAAGTTTGGAAAAAGGGAATATATATAAGGGCATGGGGCCCACATAACCACCTCATTTATACTTGTTTTTGTGGAGGTTTGAGAGTTGTCTATGTGGACATTTCTGAGTTGTGGGAGAGAAAGCGAGGTCAGATTTGAGTGGTGAGAGACACAGGTAAGCCGTCAAAACCTCCAACATAGTGTAGGCATGATTCTGGGAGGGTAGGGGGTCATAATAAGGGTCATACAACCATTTATTTGGGTATGGTGGTGGGTACATGCAAGCGATCCTATGATACATGCACACATCTGCACAGGTTTAACTCATAGAGTCGCGCACAATGCATGATTGTATCAACAACACTCGTTCATATGTGTGCGGTGCTCATAGTGGGAGGATTTTGGCACCCTAGGAATGCTTGAGTGGGAGGATTTTGGCACCCTAATTCACAACTTTCTAAGTTTCAAAATGAGAAATGATTATGTTTAGTTATTTGGATCCCTATCCCCAAAATCGTAACTTAGACTACAAAAATAATTGTGTGTTCTTTCTGTGGAAGTTACAAAGTGGGTTGATTATGGTTTTTTTTAGAATGTGAAAGAGGGCTATGAAGTTGGGGTCATGAACCAACTTCATTCTTTATGAAGGTGTGCACAAAGACCCTTTTTCAAACAAATGAATCCCACAAGAGTTTCAAGTCTCTAGAAAAAAGGTTTTTGGATGAGTGAGAGTGTGTGAAAGGAGTGGTGATGGTGAAACAATTTTTTAATAAATTAAATTCAATATTTTAGCATGGTGGACATCGTGTGGTCCTTTACTTATCTTGTTTATATAAATTACTAAATTTGTTTAAAATGACCCTTGCAAACGAAAGGAAATCATAAGCTATCATGGTGGATATGATAATTCTTACTTGGACCCTTTATCTTCCTAAGGCATTTTGTAATCTACAAAACTTGAAACTGTTCCTAGATTGTGAGCATGTGGGAATGTGTGGGCCCTTACAACTTCTTTAAACTCCTTAGGTGAATGACTCTAAAAATTTGAAAACTATCCTAGAATTTCATGCAGGTGGGAATATGGGCCCTTACAACTCTTTTAAGATTAATTTTCAACAAGTAAGTTTAAGAGGATTGGCCTCTTATTGAAAGTGATTTGATTTACCAAGGGAGATGGAGACTTATCTAAGAAACCTCTTTTTTTGTTTTCCAAGATCACACTAAGGTGAGAGGAAAGAGCATACTCAAAGATTGGTTTAGATGGTCTTCTAGTCCCGGTTTAATGTGGCGACTTTGTAAAATGAAATATTTGTTCTGAGACTCAAATGCAAAAAACCTTTTAAGCCATCCACATGGAAACCAAGGAAATCAAACATTTTGTGGTTTTGTTTAATCTCACTAGTTATCTATGTGTGATGTGGGGTTTATGTATGAAATAATGAGATCTCAGCTTGCTTTTACTGGCTTTTACAAAGTGATAAAATCAAATCTAAACTACTGAGTGACAGTGGGCAACTCAAGCCTTACAATTTTACAAAATTAAGACACGTGTGCAGCAGAATAAAAAATAGTTGTACAAACCGCGTGGTTGGAGAGTTCTGGCATAGCACAGAAGTGCATGGATTGCACGTTTGTTCATCCTGAACCTGTGCGCATACAGAGAATTTGGCAGGACGAAAAATTTTGAAAAAATTCTCGTACTGTGGGGTTAAATCTTGTTCTCAAAGGGTGAGATTAGGTCGGTTTTGACCCCTTCACATGCAAACAAATAAGAAATAAAAATCTAGAAGCCTAATTGGTGAGAATTTTGATTCAAATCCCCAATATGATTGCCAATATATTGGGTTCCTTTTGCCACAAGGGTGAGCAAAAATAGGTCCCTTAACTATCTATTTAGGCTATCCAAAAATAATAACTCAGATTTAGTTGGTTAGTGGTTCAACTAACATAAAGAAACAATAAATAAACAAAAATGAAATAAATATAAACTAAGCAAGTAACAACTTGAAATGAATGCACAAAGAAAACACAAGAGAGATATACCAAGTAAACTAATCTTTGAATTGATACTCCTTGGAGAAATATGGGAACTTATGAGTCCCCTCTTCCTCATTAGGAAGGCTCTTAAGTCCCCAAGTACGAAGTCTTCTTTCTACTATCAATGGCTAACAAAGGAAAATGGCGAAGAAAATAGTGATGGAGTAATCAAGAGGAGAGATTCATAACACTTGCTATGGATGACCAAAATATTTCTAATAGGAAGTTGGCTTCCCAAAGCTAAAAATGAGCAACATAACAATACTCAAATGCTTCTTCTTTTTTTCATACAATGGCCCTTTATTTATAGGAGGATGGCAAGCTTTTTCTTAACTAGTTCCAAATGTGAATGGGAGGCCCTTGGAGGTACTTCCCATCCTTTTAAGTGATCCCAAGGCGAAATTTGGGGGTGATTTTGGGTATGGGGGAGATCCCCTTCATCCCAAAAGTGGTTGAGGCCCGATCAAACTCATAAATGTGGTGTTCATCTGTCCACACAGGTATTTTGACTGTCATTCGGACACTCCACACACTGTGCATGTCGTACACCGTGTTAGCCGATGCAGATGTGTGTGTGTGTTACTTTTGCTAAATGTGCACAGATTTCCAGAACCACTTTTACATAATTTTATGATTGTCTTGCCACACTGAGTGTAATCCTTCATAGATATTGGTAGTATGTTGTGTTTTTGTTAACTGTTTCTTCATCCATTTTCTATATTTGTGGTGAGCCATTTTTTGATGATAATAGTGATACTATAGTCCAATAAAAACCTCATCAGGGACAAGAGTGTACATGTATATTTGAATCTCATGATGAGCTAACAATGACATGTTATTTCATCACTAAGAAGACACAATGAAGTGAAGTAAATAACAACAAAATGGTACAACATGACATTGAAGAAACCTTGCGTATCATAAATGAAGAATCATATGAGAGGAGAGCTATAAAAACTCCTCTAGACTTGGAAGATACAATCGGAAGTTTGAAGGATGAAAACCGAAGCTATTGAGATGATAACAAGAGAATCATTAGAGAACAAGAGAAGAAGATAGAAATTAATGCCATATTTTTACACAGCTTGTTTGAAATACAAAGGAAGTTGCATTAAGTACTAACAATGCAAAAGGTCATCACTCTAGGAAGCTACAAATCCCAGAAGAAATCCAAAAGCATAGGCCAACACTCAACAACATAGGGAAAATTTCCTCAAGGAAAAGGCATAGAAATGGAAATAAGGACACATCTGGTGAGTAATATTCAACAAAGTCCTCCAGTGAGAGGACCAATACTTCTGAAAGATTTTCCAACAATGAGACAGGTTCAGGTACCCATAACAAAAGAAGGAAGAGACACTCAAAGAGTTCCCTATCCGAGGAATTCAAGTGTTGGAATTAGTGTCCTTGATGTAAAAGGATTAATGTTATCATTAATGTCATGTTACAACATTATAATACACATATAATTTTCAATATTTATTGATATATAGGTTTACAATTATATTAAAAATGGGGTGCATGTGAAAATCTAAAAAGTGAAAAGGTGGCTTCAAACTCATGGATTTGGTTATTTTCCCATGATTTTTAGAAAATTAAAATAAAAAGGGGAATTATTTGTTTAAGTGATGTACATGTCCCGTCATGAAGGTTTATGAAAAATTATAAAAAGAGAAAGTGTGTGTGTGAAAAATGGATGAGAAAATATTGAATATCATTCCAAAAGGGAAGAGTTGAAAAATCAGTTTCAAGTCCGCTTGGAATTTTCATAATAACTTATTTTTTGGGATGTTTCAGAACTTGAGTTTTTTAATAGACATAGGAGAGATGTTGGTGTACATGTGGTGAAAATTTCAGATGTGGGTTTATTATACTTTCAAATATATTCCATGTGGAAGTTAGGGTTCCTCAATGCTCCTAAAATCAGTTTCAAACATGTTAGTTTGACATTTTCACTATAACTTATTTTATGGGATTCTTCAAAATGTGAAACTTTTAAAAACCAAGGAGACACATAGAAGTACCTCAACTAAAAATTCCAAATGTTGGTTCACTTTACTTTCTAAGATATGATCCATGGAAGTTAGGGTTTATGAATGCTCCTGAAATCAATTTCAAATAGTTCAATTTGGCATTTTCACTATAAGTCATTTTCTGGGACTCTTCAGACTGTGAAAATTTTAGAGAATAGAGGATACATATAGAAGTACTTCACGTAAAAAAATTATATGCTGGTTCATTTTAATTTCTAAGATATTCTCTATAGAATTTAGGGTTCTTGAATGCTCCTGAAATCAATTTCAAACAAGTCAATTTGGCATTTTCACTATAACTTATTTTCTAGGACTCTTCGGACTATGAAAATTTCAAAGAATAGAGACATACAAAAGTACCTTAGGTAAAAAATTTAGAATCATATTTTCAAAAATGTATATGTGGCATGTTGTAGAGTTTCATTCTTCCAAAGAGGCCCAAAAAAACAAGCTTTAGAAAGTTGCCATTTGGAAATTCAAATTCTGGTCAGACCTAGTAAAGGAAGAAGTAGTGAGTAGACCTAGTGAAGGAAGAAGAAATGAGTAAACCTGGTGAAGGAAAAAGCAATGAGCAGACCTGGTGAAGGAAAAAGTAGCAAGTAGACTCGGTGAAGTTTGGTGCATCTCACACAAAGAGATTAATGTATCTTGCTAAGTTTGTGCCTAGCAATGGGGATTGGTGTCTCCAGTATATTGGTGTCTATGAAGATAAGTAAGTGTAGGTTGGTGCCACTTCTTTAGGGGAAAAATCCCCTACAGTAGTGTTCTTACTGTAGCAAATCTATAATTTTAAAGAAATCAAATTCTAAAGAGAACAAACAACAAAGATATTATAATTGATTCAATTGAAATAACTAGCTATATTGAGGAGAAGAGGGATAAAATCATCGATGGTCTTGTGTTTGATGTCGTACCCAAATTTTGGAATCTCCTTTCTCTTTAATAATATTTTTCCCTACAACCAACAAGAAATTCAAGCATACATGCCTACACACAGAGGTAGTTATACTAATAACTACCCATTAGTTCAATTAAATGTAAAGGAATAATAAAAACTTTGTGTTTTTTCCAGAGGCAACTCGACTGTTGTCAATAACGGTAAAAAATACTCATTCCTGTGCTATTTTTTTTATTTTTTTTCATATTATCAAAGCTTGAAAAAGAGTAAAATAATGTTATAATACAATGGAGGAAACAAGTGTCGTGGGAAAGAAAACTAGTTCCAAGCACAAGGAGCATATCTATGCTCAATGCAAGGAAACACATGTAGGATATGGACACTCAGGGGAAAGTTTCCTTCCTCCTGGAATATAGGTGTCAAGTCACAAAGGAAAATATTACAAAGGCTTGGAATTGATGAGAATGTAATAAGAAAAAGGATAAACAACAATAATTTGAAGCCGACATTAGACTCAAAATCCCAAGAAGTTGAATGCAATGCAGTATCAAGGAAAAGCATCCATGTGGTGGGATCAGCGTAAGTAAGCCAAGAAAATTGATGAGAATAGGATCTCATGGAGGAAGTTCAAAGGATGTTTCCAAGAGAAATATTTTTCCGAGCATTACTATGAAAGGAAGATGAAAGAGTTCTTTGAACTCAAGTTGGGAAGAATGAAAATGGAGGAATATGAGAAGAGGTTATTTAATTGTTTAAGAATGTTGACTTCATAAAATATGAGAAGGTAAAAATCCAAAGGTTTCTAAGTGAGTTACCCTCCTTATATAGTGAAAAGACTCAATATGATAACCCCAATACCTTGGAGGAAACCATAAGGAGAGCAAGGCATCTTTATGAGAAAAGCATAGGGATGCCATTATTCCAAAAATCTTGGAATGACAAAATGAAGGGGAAAAAGGATCAAAGGCCGAACGGTTTTAAGCCACCATTTTTCAAGAAAAACACCCAAGAAAACAAGCAAGGTCAATCATCCCAAAATGAGCATAATACTATATATTCATTTGGTAAAATGCCAAGGCAAAAACATGTACAATGTTGGGGATGTGAGGGAAATCACTTATATAGGGACTACCCTCACAAAGGAGAAAGAATGAGGACTATCCACAACATTCAAGACGATAAAACACTGGAAGACATGGACATAAACATGCCAAGTATTTATGCATCCTTGGACAAAAAGAAATTAAAGTATCAATCTCCCATGATTGAAGTGGAAGGTAAGATTGCTAACTAGCCCATAGAAATTTTAATTGATTCCATAGCTAGCCATAGTTACATAAATTCTAACATTGTTGAAATATTTCACTTGCAAAGGAGTAAGCATAAAAAATATGGGTTACTTAAGTTAACAACATGAGCTAAGAGAAATATCAATGAGTTGGTTAAAGATTGTCCAATAGACACGAATGGACTCAACACAAAGGTATATGTAAACATCATACCATTAGGTTCACATGATTTTCTAATTGGCATGGATTGGTTGGAAAAACATCATGTTGTCCTAAACTCTTACAACAAGACAATCACATGTATTAATGAAGAAGGGTAGAAAGGCAAGATTCAAGGCATTCCAAGAGTTGTATTTTTTAGAGAGATTTCAACTATGCACTTGAAAAAGAGTTTCAGGAAGAGATACCGGATTTTTTCATCCCATATGGAAGAGAGTGGAAAACATTGAAGACCATCTAGTATTAAAGGATTTTGATGTTTTTAGGGAAATCATGGGATTTACACCAAAGAGAGACATTTATTTCTTTATTGATTTGGTGTTAAGAGCTTCCCCGGTGTATAAGACACCATATAGAATGGGCACACTAAACTTGAAGGAGTTGCAGATGCAGCTTGAAGAATTGTTAAAGAAGGGGTATATACGCCCAAGTGTGTCACCTTGGGGAGCCCCGATCCTATTTGTAAAGAAGAAAAATGGAACCTTAAGGATTTGTATTGATTTTTGATAGTTGAATAAGGCAACAATAAAGAACAAATATCATTTTCCAAGAATTGATGACTTATTTGATTAGCTGGAAGGTGCAAGCATATTTTTCAAATATTGTGATCCAGGTGGATATTGGTGGCCACCCACCTATTCCACTTGGACCCCCACCATTGCTTCTTTCAGTTTTTCAGTTTCACATAGTTTACTATTTTTAGCAGTTTTTTGGGTCCTGAACTTCTGGAGCCATTTTGAGGCCTTAAACGACGTTTTTTGGGAAAACGAGGAGCAACATGAATTATAGATCAATGTTTCTCACCCAAAATTTGTAGTCCTCAGATAGATATTTCTAACGAGGTATGGAACGCATCAAACGGAGATCGTATGCCAAAGTTACGTCCCTGGAAAGTTGATGTACCAACTTACCCAAACGGGGCCCATAGTCTTGGTGTTTCATCTCCTAGGGTTAGGTCTTTGGATGTTTAGGGTTTTCCATTGTTTCTCAATAATAATAGGGCTTCGAGCCTCATTGTAACATATTTCAGAGGCCAGTAGCCACCACATCTCTTCTCAGAGATAAGATACCAGCGCCCTAGCTAGTCTATTTCCATTTTGTCTATAAGCATATTTCAGTCATTTGTTATTAATGAAATGAAGTCTTATTTCCGTTGCATCTCTGTGTTTATGTGTATTTATGTATTTCATTATGTTCCTACATAAATCTGGATTAGTGGTATCAGAGCGGGCTGCTCGTTCTCAATCCTTCTTTGCATGTCCCCAACAAGGTCGGGGTATAAGGAGTTGGGGCTCGATCTGGTTGAACCTTTGCAAGATCAGCCTTGTAAACCTTGACGACCACCCATGGGGGAAGAAAATAAATATGAGGGATCAAGAGATCCTATCAAAATATTTCTCGAGGAGGCCCTCGAGAAACAAAGGAACGTGATGATGGACAACTTTTCCTAGATTCTTCAACGGATTCCCACTGGCGGCGCATCGACATCCAACATCCACTCTGGAGGCACCACTCCTTTTAAGGTACAAGTAAAATTTGGCATTCCCATATTTGAGGGTCAAATAGATGCAGATGTCATAGATAGATGGTTGAATTTGTTAGAAGGATATTTCTCGGTTCATGAATTTTTCGACCGAGAAAGGATTATTTTCCCACTCCTCAAAGTCGCCCCCCATGTCAAGGACTGGTGGGAAACTTACTCGGAGCAACAGGGTGAGGGGGAACCCTCTCTGTTCTCGGCCACACCCACTTGGAATTATTTCCAAGATGCCATCAAGGAACAATATTATCCTGTGGGGAGCTATGAGGACAAATACAAACAATGGACTACATTGCGGCAACAAAGGGACCAAGATGTGCATGAGATGATGAATATGTTTCATACCCTACACACAAAGTTGGGTATCAAATATTCAGAGAAACATTTGGTGTTAAAATACCGCAATTGTCTTCATAGATACATTCAGGAGGAAATGGAGTTCCTCGACATCTCCTCGCTTGGTGTGGCGTACCGATATGCTGCCAAGATTGAGAAAAAGTTCAAACAGAAGAAGCGAGACTTTGGGTCTGCGAATCAGAAGAAAGGGAAAGGTACCCCTAAACTGCAGAACAAAGGACCAAGCCAAGGTAGGGAGGCCCTGGACAACTCGCCAAAGCCACAAGAAAATAACAACACCACGAATCCAAAAAAGGCCACGGGGAAGTGGTGTGAGTTCCATAAGAGCTCCACTCACAACACAAGTGAGTGTCGGGCCAAGCAGTCACTAGTAGCTGAGTTGAAGGCTTCTAAATCGAATGCATGCTCTGGCTCTGAATCAGAACCCGACAAGGGGAATGATAGGGGGAAGAAAATTATCGATGTGAAGCCCAACGCCATCGTTGCCACCACGAATATCCAGAAGGAGGAACCAGAAGATCCAGAGGAGGTGGAGCGTCTCTTCCATTCCAAGATGTGGGTAAAGGGTTCCCCGTTGCAGTTCATTGTTGACAGCGAGAGCCAGAAGAACCTTATCTCAGTATATTTCATGAAGCGGCTGGGCTTGCCGACCACAGCACACCCACAACCATACACCATCGGGTGGTTGCACCAAGGATAGGACCTTCGCGTCAGCCAAAAATGTCGCCTTCCCTATAGCACCAATCCCTTCACGGATGAGGTATTATGTGACATTGCTCCTCTTGATGTTTCTAATGTATTATTAGGCTAACCGTACTTGTGGAAGTGACATGTTGTGTATGATTCCAAGCCTCGTGATGTTATTATCACCTTGGGCAATAAGTTGTACGGGATACCGAAGATAACACCGCCTACCACCATCTCTTTGGTTACTGCAAAACAATGCAGTAAGCTCATTTCCAAAACTAGGAAATTTGTTTTCCTGATGATACGCCCTCAGGGAAAGAGGAATATTGTGGCCATGACCTCCAGACAGGACCTCGTTGCATGAAACAACAGATGGATAAGGTCATGGAGGATTGTAATGTCCCCCACCTCTTAGAAAGGTGATGAGGAGACTAAGTGGCCTGGGCACCCCCACTAGGTCATAGTCTCACACTGATGGGGGGAAAGTCAAGAAGTTAAAAGTTATATTTTTAAGTTGACTTAAGAAAGGAAATGGATAAAGGAGTAAAAGATAACTCAACAGAATAATAGAAGATTAACCCTGAGAGTTAACCTAACTCAACAGAGAATTAGAAGGAAAAGTATAAGTAAGAGGTTGGGGTGCACCTATTACTCATTCTGGTTTTGGATTAGCATTTGCTATTTCTCTTGAGCA
>ML804022.1:136219-151762 GCA_009831015.1 Picea engelmannii | reverse complement strand
TAAGTAAGAGGCTGGGGTGCACCTATTACTCATTCTGGTTTTGGATTAGCATTTGCTATTGCTCTTGAGCATTTAGTTTGGGGGTTTTGTTGTACAAACCCTTGTGAGCAACTTAGTGGTGAAATATCCACTCACCTTGTTCCACAGCTTGGTCTCGGGGATGAAAGACTCCGCCACACCATTCTAAGTCTCAGCCCATCTCCATCTAGTGCTTCAGAAGGTAGCAAGTTGTATTGTTCTTGTGTTTCCAGCAAGGGCGCACCATCATCTGGAGAGAGGTTCGATCCAGCTTATCCTGAGGGCCTGGGGCCATTCCGACAGTTGGGTTTTGTTTACAGGGGCAGGACCATCAGTTTGAGGGATTTTCTGGAGGGTTATCATCATTCTACATTTTTCTACAGATTGGGATGTCTTGGAGCCATAGGGGACATCCTGTAAATTACTAAAACTCATATCTAGGGAGATCTGCTTGAGATCTGAGTCTGAAACTTCTCCCACAGGATTCTCATAGCCCGGTCTATATTATTGGAGAGTTTCATAGCATTTGGTGGCCTCCTTCATCACGGCCGAATTATCTAGGGTTTCAGTCATCCAGTGGGGCACCCCATTCAGTGGGAAATTTAGATCTACGGAGTTTGAGAGTGGATTTTGGAATTTGGACATTTGGGTTGTCCTTACAGTTGCCCGATCTATCATTTGGCATATTTCTCGGGATGATTGGACACTTTTGGTAGCAGGGTAGAATTATTGAGGGCTTCAGCATTCTAGCAGGACGTGGCACTTTTCAGCTTGGAGGTTGAGCATTAGTACGGCTCAGATCTGCTTGATTCAGTCTTCATTATATATCCAGCCTTTGGAGGCTTATTTTGTATTGTCGGGAGCATTTTGTAGCAGCTCATATCTATTGCTTGTACGGCCATCTGAGGTTTATGCCAGATCGGCCATCTATTGTATTGATCTTACATTGCTCGTAATAAAAAGGTCAGATCTTTGCGTGTGATTCTACATCTTGAATATATTGTGATCTCCATGTGTTGATGAATCTTGTATGCACTTAATAACTCTATAAATTAGTAGTAGTTAGTGATTCCAAGAAATAATTTGGCTTGGGATCATTACAAGGAGTACGAGGACATCTTCACCTCCCCTGCAGGGGTGCCTCTACACTGCCAGGTCAAGAACCCCATCGATCTAACCCCAGGTGCATTGCTACCCAATGGACCCATCTATCGACACTCTGTTCTAGAGAATGACGAAATTAAGAGGCAGATTCAGGAGTTGTTGCAGAAAGGTCACATATGGCCGAGTTCATCACCATGTGGGAGCCCGATCGTGTTGGTGCAGAGGAAGGATGGGACTTGGAGACTTTTCATTGACTATCAGGCACTGAACAAGATCATTGTCTGGAATAGGTACCCGATCCCACGGATTGATGACCTTTTGGACCAACTCAAGCGGGCAAAATATTTCAGCAAGATCAACTTGAAGTCGGGGTATCACCAGGTACCAATCGAACCCTCTGATGTGTGGAAGACTGCCTTCAAATCCAAGGAGGGCCTTTTCAAATGGTTGGTCATGCCATTCGGGTTGACGAATGCCCTTGCAACCTTCATGAGGCTAATGGACGACATCCTATGGCCATTCACCAACTCATTTGTAGAGGTGTACTTGGATGACATTCTGATCTTTAGCCAGACTTGGGAAGAGCACCTCCACCACATCCGACAGGTCCTCCAAACACTGTGGCAACACAAGTTGTGTGCCAATTTGGAGAAATGCACTTTTGGCATGACTCGGGTTCAGTATCTGGGATACATTATTGATGAGCAGTGGGTGCATGTGGATCCAGCAAAGATCCAAGTCATTCGAGATTGGCTAGCCCCAACCACCCTAATAGAGCTCCGCAACTTTCTAGGTCTTACCAATTTCTACCGCAAGTTTGTGTTGGGATTCTCTCATATCACTTGGCCCTTGAGTCAAGTCACCAAGGGAGGAGCTAAAGAAAAATTCTTTTGGTCTGAATCTCAACAGAAGACATTAGGGGAGTTGAAGCATCACCTCTTCTCTACACCAGTGCTCACATTACTAGACTTGCAACAACCATTTGAGATCAAGACAGATGCCTCTGACTATGCTATTGGGGAAGTCCTTACTCAACATGGGCATTCGGTGGCATATCATAGTGAGACACTTTCCAACACAGTCCAGAAGTATCCCACTTATGACAAAGAAATGTATTCCATTGTGTAGTCTTGTCGGCAATGGAAGAATTACATTTTGGGAAAGGAAACGATCATCCACACAGACCACCGACCCCTGCAGTTCATACAAACACAAGGGAAGTTGCAGAATGATCACCATCAGAAGTGGTCCACATACCTGAAACAGTTTCATTTGAACATTAAGTACAAGAAAGGAAGCACCAATAATGTTGCAGAATGCCTCAGTCGACCACCCATCGTGGCGCTAACCACTGTTCTCAACTCTTGTGGGCACGAGACTTCTGATTGGCCGCTTCTCTACACAAGTGATCCAGAATTCAGCCACACATATAATACACTCTTGGAGGGTAAGAACATTCCCAATTTTCACCTCCAGGATACCCTGCTCTGTCACCTGGGACACCTTTGTGTTCCTTCAAGCGAGCATGCCAAGATGATTTGGGAGGTGCAGTATAGTCGGTTCGTTGGGCATTTCGGGGTCGATAAAACTGTGGCAGTACCGCAAAAGTATTTCTATTGGCCGAACCTTCAATAGGATGTCGGGAAGTACATCAAGTCCTGCATTGCTTGCGCCATTTTCAAACCGACCATCAAGAAGCAAGGCCTCTATACTTCGCTTCCTACCCCCATTCGACCTTCGGAATCCATCTCTATGGATTACATGTCGGGCCTTCCTTCTACTAAGCATGGCAATGACTGTGTTTTTGTGGTCGTCGACCGATTCTCGAAGATGTCCATTATGATGGCCTGCAAGAAGAATATCACAGCAGAAGCCACTACTAAACTCTTCTTTGATCAAGTGTGGGTACACTTTTGGATCCCACAGTCTATCATCTCAGATCGAGATAGCAGGTTCCTCAGTACATTTTGGTCCAGCCTCTGGTCAATGTTGGACACCAAGCTCACCAATTCCACAGCTTTCCATCTGCAAACTGATGGCCAAACAGACGTCGTCAACCGGATGATCGTACACATTCTGCGCATGTACAATTCAAAGCATCCACGCACATGGGATGAGAGCCTCCTCTATGTACAACACAGCTGCAACTGGGCTCTCCATAGCTCAAGCAGCCACAACCCCTTTCAAGTGGTCTTGGGATTCCAGCCACTATGTCCCATTGACATAGCCATGCCATTTGTGGCTACTCATGAAGATTCAGCTCATGTCCAGTCTGAGGCTGACAATGCAAACATCTTCATTGAGCGCATTCAACACATCTGCCAACAGGTTCATGACATCTTGGATAGATCCAATGCTAAGTACAAGCAGCGACATGATCAACATCGGGTGCAACACAACTTCCAGGTGGGTGACAATGTGTGGTTTCATTTGCAAAAGGAGTGTCTCGCTGGACCCCACCGCAATATTCATCCACTCTGATATGGGTCGTACACCCTCACCAAGGCTGTAGGGGACAATGCCTTTGAGCTCAGCATTCCACCATTCCTTGGTCTGCACCCAGTGTTTAATGTTGACCGCCTTCGGCCCTACTTTCCACCTCTACTAGACACATCCGACATGGAAGAAAAAATAACACCAACATAGTTAAATCCAGACTACATGGAACAAGCCAGAACTGATCAGATCATGGATACATAGATGAAGCACACCCGACAACAAAAGATACCGCTATATCGAGTTTTCAAAGCAGGCCAACTCCTTCACCAAGTCAAGTGGCTCACCAGGGACCAAGTTCAACAGAAGTTTCCTCATCTCATGGAGGAACTCAACGCAATGGGGACCATTTCTTCCTAAGGGGGGAGGAATGATCCATGTGAATATTGGTGTCCACCCACCTATTCCACTTGGACCCCCACCATTGCTTCTTTCATTTTTTCAGTTTCCGCACAGTTTACTATTTTTAGCAGTTTTTCGGGTCCTGAACTTTTGGAGTCGTTTTGAGGCCTTAAACGACATTTTTTGGGAAAACGGGGAGCAACATGGATCGTAGATCAATGTTGCTCGTAGATATTTCTAACGAGGTATGGAACGCATCAAATAGAGATCGTATAAAAAAATTATGTCCTCGGGAAGTTGATGTACCAACTTACCCAAACGGGGCCCATAGTCTTGGCGTTTCATCTCCTAGGGTTAGGTCTTTGGATGTTTAGGGTTTTCCATTGTTTCGCAATAATAATAGGCCTTCGAGCCTCATTGTAACACAGTTCAGAGGCCAGTAGTTGCCACATCTCTTGTTAGAGATAAGCTACTAGCGCCCTAGCTAGTTTATTTCCATTTTGTCTGTAAGCATATTTCAGTCATTTGTTATTAATGAAATGAAGTCTTATTTCCGCTGCATCTCTGTGTTTATGTGTATTTATGTATTTCATTGTGTTCCTACATAAATCCGGATCATATTGACTTGAGATCGGGTTATCATCAAGTAAGTATAAAAGAAGAAGACATAAGAAAGATAACATTCGGGACAATATATAGGCATTATGAATTCATGGTAGTGCCATTTTGACTATCAAATGCCCCAATTTTTTTCATGTTCCTAATGAATGGAGTGTTCTAGGAGTACTTGGACAAGTTTGCAATTGTGTTCCTAGATGATATACTCATCTAATCTAAGTCAAAAGAGGAACATGAACAACATTTGAGAATGGTGTTGCAATTTTTAAGAGAACATAAATTGTATGATAAGTTAAGTAAGTGCATCTTTAATCAAAATAAGATTCTCTACTTGGGGCATATAATTTTAGCAGAAGGGATAGCAATGAATCCTGAGAAAATAGAGGCCATTAGAGGATGGTCGGTGTCAAAAATGTGACAGAGGTTAGATCATGCATGGGTATTTCCGGTTATTACTGATGATTCATAAAAGGATTATCAAAGATTGCAATCCCAATAACTTCTTTGCAAAAGAATGGAGTGAATTTTGAATGGACTTCCATGTGTGAAGAAATTTTTCGACAGTTGAACGATATCTTGACAAGTGTACAAATATTGAATATTGCATATCCAAATGAAGATTTTTTAGTATGCATTGATGCATGAAAAGAAGGTATCAATGGATTTATTAGTCAAAAGGATCATGTGGTATGCTATGCAACCATAAAATTAAAAGAGAACGAGAGGAAGTACACTACCCATGATCTAGAATTAGTAGGAGTTGTACATGCATTAAAAATGTGGAGACATTACCTTATGGGGAAGAAATTCGATCTAGGTACATACCACTATGGTCTGAAGAATTTTTTTGGACAACCAACATTAAATTCCAAACAAACTAGATGGATGGTATTTCTAAGTGAACATGATTTTGAGATTAACCACATCAAAGTAAAGAAAAATAAAGTGGTTGATGCACTCAGCATGAGAGCTCATGAGAGTCATATTACAGCCATTATCATATACAAGACATTTTAAAAAAATAAAATTATAGAAGCTGCAAATTCATATTAGTAGTATGTGAACATAAAAGAAAAATTACAACAAGGTAAACTTTAGTAGAAATTCAATTTTTATGAGCTGAAAGAGGATGGAATTCTCATGTACAAAGGAAAAGTATATGTGTCAAATTCCAATGAGCTGAAAAATGCAGCGTTGAAGGAAATGCATAGTGTGCCATATGTTGGAAACCAGGTTATCATAAGACAATTGTAGTTGTAAGAAGCCAATATTTTTGTTGGGAATGAAGAAAGAAGTGGCTAATTACATAGCCATATGTCTAGAGTGAGATAAAGTGAAGACAAAGCATAGGCATCTGGTAGGGTTTTTGCAACCATTTCCCATTCCATAATGGAAGTGGGAAGTGGTTACAGTTGATTTTATTACAAAGTTGCCCAGAAAAGTGAAGGAGCATGATTCAAACATGGTGGTGGTAGAAAAATTGACTAAGAAAGCACATTTTATTCCAGTGAAGACTACACACAAAGAAGAAAATATTGCAAAGATATATATGAAAGAAGTTTCTAGGATACATGGAGTGCCTAAGGAAATAATTTCTGACAAAGATCCAAATTTTACTTCAAATTTTTGGAAGGGTTTGTTCACAGGCTTTGGGACAAATCTAAAGATCAGTACGATATATCGCCATAGTCAAATGGACAAATAGAGAGAACTAATACAATCATTGAATATATGCTCATAATGCATGTGATGGATCAACCATCAAAGTGGGAAGATTATATCCACTTAATGGAATTTTCTTACAATAATGGGTATCAGGCCTCATTAAAAATGAGTTTGTTTGAAGCATTGTATTGTAGAAAATGTAACACAACAATGAATTGGGATAATCGAGTAGACATAGCAGTTGTTGGGCCATATTTATTAAAGGAAATGGAAGAGAAGATGGCAAAGATCAAGCATAATTTGAAGTCTACTTAGGAGAGGAAGAGAAGTTATGCAGATAAGAACAAAGTGTTTAGATATTTTAAAGAGGGAGAACATGTGTTCTTAAAATTGAAGGTGAAAAGAAGTTTGCTAAGATTAGGAAGTTTCTCAAGGTTGGCAGCAAGATATTTTGGGCCTTTTGAAATATTAGTAAAGATGGGGCCAATTACATACATGTTAGCATTTCTTACATCCATGAGAGTGCATAATGTATTTCATGTTTCATTATTAAAGAAATATGTTCCTAACCGTAACCACATAATTGATTGGAATGTGATCCAGGTGGAGCACAAATGGGATTTTCGGGTGGAACCAGTACGCATCCTGGACCGAAAATTCAAAGTGCTCAGAAACAAAGCCATATGTCAAGTAAAGTTTCAATGGAGATGTTACGGTCCTGAAGATGCTACATAGGAGCATAAAGAAAAACATGTGGGAAGAATACCCACAAATATTTGACAATTTTGAAGAAAACATAATGCAAGACTCCATTTTGAGTAGCTAGAGTTTTGGAAACACATCTCAAAGTCCTATCCAACTAAATTGGAGGCCTTGATAATAAACAAATGCATAATTCCTTGGGTTAGCCCTGATAAATGGTTGGTACATCCCTTGGGTTAGCTCTGATAAAATAAAGGTTCATTCCTTGGGTCAGCGAGTTGGGAGGATCGAGAGATTATGGTTGGAACTGTTGTTGGAGTTGTGAAATTCCCAAAAACAAATTCTAGGTATTGTGATGTAAATTGGAATATATGTATATCAGTAGGGTGTGCAATGAGAATGATGCACAATTGTAGGGGAGGGAGAATGCAACATCCCCACTATAATCCCTAGTTTAATTAATGCTTATTGTGGATATAATATGTGGCTACAGAAAAGCGATGTAACATGATAATTGTATTTCTACGTTTTAATAATAAAATGTGATGTCAACTGCTAAGGGGACATGGAAAAACATGGGGGATGAATTAATCCACAAGAGGGGAGAGAGTCTAGGATAATGGTAAAGAGGGGTCCAAGGGGGAATTACCCATGTATATTAATTCAACCCATTTTCTAAAATTGTTATTGGTATATGAACCTCTTAATTTCTCATTGAGTGTTCCCAAAGTTAATCATTGAATACATGTAAGAGGGTGGGTGTGAGAAGTCACATTCCATAGTTATTGGGAAAATGGGGGCTGAGTAGAATCAGCTTGGGGAAATGTGTGATTAAATCAAGCAAGCCAAAGGAGAGGAAATTTGTATGGGTTTAGAGAACAATTTTTGTATAGTTAGTTTTTGTGCATGAGGAGCAAGTAGAGAGAAAGGAAGAGAGGTTGGAGATAGTGCATCCATTGAGGGATAATTATAGATCATGATGGAGAGTATATAGAGATAAATATTGAAGAACCAGGCTGTCGAGCCTGAAGAGTGAAATCCCGAGTGAATTTCACTTGAAAAACAAGTGTTTGTTGTTGTTGTTGTTGGTAGTTTTCCTAGCAATAAGTTCCCTAGAGTTTCCCAGTTGAGATATTCTTGGTTACATGTGATAAAGAGATCCTGATAAATGAATGGCATGCTCAAAGGATTGATATGAGTGAAGTGGTACATTCCTTGGTTTGAGTAGGTCAAGAAGAAGAGAGATGGTGAAAATTGGGATAGTTGTAGCAGAATATCAATTGGTAGTGAGTTTTATGAGTTGTGAGTGGACAGCGAGAGACCACCCTCTTTTTTGGATTACTAGCCTCAGCTTGGGGGTGATTTTCTATTGACATTTAGAATGAAAAGTATCTAGTTGGGTGGAACGTCTATCCGAAGAAGATATTTGCACAATTGTTTGTTATAGCAAATTTTGCCTCACCCCATGCAACTTGATTAGATGGTCTTTCCATTTCCATATGCAAACTTGAAGTCCCCTTTTGTACTTCCTAGAGCCAAAAAATCATATTTTTCCACATATACGCACCCTACAAGTTAGAAATCATGTGTATACATAGGTTGCACCACTACATCCCACATACATCAAGTTTGGTGCTCAAAATTAAAAATTGTGTCGGGTTTCCATGTCACGTCACGAGATCTGTGATCCTTGACTTTTCATATACTGGAAATGTTTCGACTCGGCCCTTCGGTTCCATTTGAAGGCTATAAATTGGGCCATATCCAACCATGGAAGAGGAGAGAATTCAACTTTTGATAGAAAATATACTCTGGAGAAATTTTCACTTCACATTGAATCTGCATCCCATTGTCCTTTAAAGTCTGAACACATTGTTCAGCCCCTAAGCTCTTCCCTCTTTAATGGAGAACCTCATTGTCTCTCTTATATGAGATTGCCTTTGGTGGAGGATTGAAGTGGTGGAGGCCCAGCTGGAAGGGACTTTGTTTCTCGGTTCTAAGACGTGCCGACACATAAGTGTGCGACTCATACACTTTTGTTAATCATTTTTTAATAGAAATACTCGTTTCTCATCCAATTGATATCTTGCAAATATTTGAATTATTATTTCATGGGTGTATTTGTCATTATTGTTAATGGACTATGCTATTGTATGTGATAACATTATATATTATCACCATATGCTTGTGTATGTTGGTTTTTGAGGATAAGTTGTGGGTATAAAGCTTTGAGTCACATGCTCAATGGTGGTCTTCATCGAATGTCTGGACGAGGTGGTCTCTTTATCTTGTCTTGTTAGCATTTTCAGTTATATAGCATACTTGGGATTAGAGTTGATTTCTGCAGTCATTCCTTTTTTTGTGGCTTACCCCATGCCATAGAGTGATTTTCCTCGTAACAAAATTGGCGACCATATTGTGGATTGAATCTTCTATTTCGGGGTTTGGAGTGTTTTTCTCCTTCGATTGCTCTCAGTTAGCCTGAGTTTCCTTGTCGCTTGATTGCTTGACAACCTATTTTTACTTTGAATATGAGTTTATTGGCCTTATCCTTTCCCAAGACGTGTTTTAATACATATATGCAGGTTTTCCCTTTACATATGTGTGCATACTTGTCCTTTTATAGGGCGCATACATACACAAGTTTTTCTAAAATATTCATGTACATAAACCTTTTAATCTTACTTGTTGAGTTTGGTGTTTTTTGGGTGAGTTTTAATGGTTGTTGAGTCTTCTTGGGTCTCTGTCCTAACTGCAGAGTGACTGGAAACCTTTTTATTGTTGAATTTTTGGGTAGTTTTTCTTTCTTATCTTTTTTTTCATTGGTTGGTTGTCCTTGCATCTTGATCTGAGTGTTTGCTTCTTGGTATCCTACTTGGCTTGTCTCTTTTTGCTTGCAGTAGGGTCTATATATCAAGTTGTTATTTAATCCTTGCATTTTCATTTCCTTATATTGAAAATACAAAAATGAAACATTCTGCATTTTGGCATTTGCTCTTTTGGGTTTTTAGTATTGATCTTGATACATATGGAAAGATTGCATCTTATTGAAATTGTAGAGTTGAATTGAAAGTTGCATTTTGAAAGATTACCATCTTTTGAGAATTGAAGATTAAGACTTAGCTTTATGTTCATATTAATTTCTTTAATTTGTTGAGTCATAACATCATCAATTTCACGACCACATCTCTTGAGTAAACAAAGCCATTAAAAGTAACGTTGATTAATTAAAATTGATTTGAAACGATTTTATTTTGCAGATTACACAAATAAACATAGGATATAGGGCCTTGAATTAGGATTTTGTGAGTAAACTTATCCAAGGTTATTAAACTCAACATACGTGTCTGACCAGGGAGTGGTGAAATCCATTGTATAATTAGTGATTTCAGGACACTCCGCTCACACTGGAGTTAAGCACGAGGTCATAAGAAGTTGGTTGCAAAGATAAACCTCTTACCTTTGTAGCATCAGAGATATTTTTGGGGATCTATTATTAATTGGGGGTCTTGCTAGTGCCATTACCTCTGTGAGAAGCGGTTCTTTCAGGATTTCAAGCTTTGTTACCCTACCCATATGGTGGACCTGACTTATGACTATTCACCTGCACATTGGTTATATCGTCGTAGCTTTAGTTGCTTGACATAGGTAGCTACATAGGTTATTTGCAGGGGTTATTTTGTAGGTACCCTGAGTTAAATAAGGGTTGAACAACACACAACCTTTATGGAGGATTACCTCTCCGGGGGGTCTGACCGATTGCATTGTTAAGCCCACGAGGGCCCTTATAATTGATTATAATACCTCTGACCTTTTGAATGGAGTCTCAAGCCCCTCTTGGATGAGACATACCTACTCTAGTGAGGGAGGCCTCTTTTCAGCCATTGTATCTTATTTGTGTGCATTGGCCTTTTTTACTTTTGTGTGTTTTTTTATTATTAGTTGACCTTAGGATTTTGTATTACATCGTGATTTTTCATTTCTATGGTTAGTCGAGCCCTCGTGACTCCCTCAATTAGAGCTACATCCCATGGTATTTTCTCATTCCATGGGGACGAATCCTTTTGTATTTCTGAGTGGTACGTCGAATCATGATACTCATCCAATACCTTGGGCCTCTAATCTTTTCTCTCATAGTATACCAGACATGTCTTCTCACTTTCCATCCTCTGTCTCATCACCTTATGTGAATCCTAGTTTTGGGTCTAGAGGCATGATGCCTCCTTATTCTCCCTTTTCATTTTGTGGGAGTCATATCCCTCAACCAAATCTTACGGTATGAGGTTGGAATCTTCCTTCCTATGGATCCAATCCTAGGCTCACTTTTCCAAGAGGAAGTGCTCAAACGAGAGGTCATTCTACTTATTACATCCAATCCATCTATCCTTCTTCTGTTATGTCGGTAATTATGAACACTTTTCCCATGGAATACCTTTTTCTGTCCTCTAATGTTTCATTCCAGGGGATTCAGTTTTATAGTACCAAAAACCCCCTTCACGAAGTTTATTCATCTGGGGGAAACATATATCCTCACCTGAGTAACCCTTGTCATGTTGCTTTCTCTTCGCAAGTAGCTTCCTCTGTGATGATGTCCTTACAACCCTTTATGAGTCAGTCTGGAGGAGGATACTATCTTGTCGGACAAGGCCATGGTGTATACCAAAAACCTTCCTAGCCCATAATCTCTCAAAATCAGTCTTTCCTGGAACCTTGGTCTCAAATGTCGCAACCAGTCACCGCCAGTCATGATGGAAACACGAGTCCAATAAATTCAAGTCATGCTAGCATTATATCACCAACCTCTTCTAGTCATGTTGGAGATAGGTCGACAACCTTTGCAAATCATGTTGAAGACCAGAAACCATATGTTGCAAGTCATGTCGGGGGCACAAGTCCAGTCACTGCAAGTCATATTGGCATTATATCACCAACCTCTGTTATTCATATTGGATATAGGTTGAAAACTGCTACAAGTCATGTTGAAGACCAGCGACCAACTGTTGCAAGTCATGTTAGGGGCACAAGTCCAGTCACTGCAAGTCAGACTGGCATTATATCACAAACCTTTGCTATTCATGTTGGAGATAGGTTGACAACCCCTAGAATTCATGTTGAAGACCCACAACCATTTGTTGCAAATCATACTGGAGGCACAACTCTAGTAACTTCTAGTCACACTACACATACATCACCAACCTCTTCTAGTCATGTTGGGGATTAATCACCAACCTCTACAAGTCATGTTGGAGATGAGCTACTAGCCTCTGCAAGTCATGATGGGAGCATGTCACCAGCCACGCTCTCCCTACCTCATAGATGGTACATCTTCTCGTTGTTGTACTGTCAGAACCCTAGATGGATGTCCAAACCCCCACGCATTGCAAACTGGTAAACTAACACGATATGGGTGATTCACCTGTCAAAAAATTGTGAGATCCATCTCACTAGAAGTGCCTTGGTCTACTTTCAAATGGATTTGATAGATTTTAAATCTCCCTGACTGATTGGGCCTAGCGACCCCTAAATGAAGGTAAATAATTCCCAAAAACCTCACGCTGCAACTAGAAAACATGTGCACTAGCTTGCAATGGAACTCTCTATTGTTGTAACATGAATTTGTAGCTCAATGAAGAACCTATGTGATCCTTCCAATGGAATAGGGTGTATCTTTCAACACCGAACTCTGTCAATAGTGGTGGTTTCATCCAGAAAACCAAAAAACAAGAAGGAAATCGCATGACTCCTCTCTGGGTTCTAATTTCCAATTCACAATATGCATAATGAGAAACTAAGTCGAATTTCTCCTTTTATATCCCCTCTTATCTAATTTCTCGTTCACTTTAATTATTAAGTGACTTTTCCCTAATTTTTTATTTAATAATCACTTAAGTCACTTGAAACCCCTTTTTACTTCTTTTATTATCTAATGTCACTTTCACATATTCTTTTTTCGGTAAATGACATTAAATATTCATTTTTATTTCATTTTTCTCCCAACTATAGCCTACGGGAACCAGAATAGGCTACTCAGTCGATCCTCTTGGAGTCATCAAAAGGAAAGGGACATTACAACTAATGCCTCTACTTCTTATATCTATAATGAGACTAGAAGAGCTCAACTAATGGAAATTCATTAGTTTATGTTAAATATCATACCATTGAATCAAAGTGTCGATATTGGATTTTAAATTATTGAAAACCATATCAATTCGTTGATAGCATCGTATATGATGGTATCAATGTTGAAATATTTCCCAATAGGTATGGCGATCTTGAGAAAGAAGTTAACAATCCTACCTGAGTGTTCCAGTTGAGGATTCCCCTTATCCACTTTCGATTCCAAGTATAATTGGTTTTTCTTCCTCCCCACCAATAGTGGGGATGCATATGTGTTAAAAGTACTAGAAAAAGGCATCGAATTGAGAAGAAGCAACTATTAATGCACTGCAACATCTCGCCTTAGCAACCCATATATCATCCTTCTATCTAATAAATAAAAGACCTTACAAGGAATATTAGTCGAGAAAGACCGAAATAGTAATGACCTATACCTTTACTATGCTAGTAAGGATTTCCTTCCCTGAACACTCAATACTTGTAAGGATATAACTTCCCTCAAGTATAGGCCCCGATTTAAATTGCTTCTCTCTTACAGAGTCTGCGTAGTCTTGGGCTGCATGTGCTAGGCTCGGGATTGTAGTGTCAATCTCTCTAATTCAACCCTGGGTCTCTTTGGTGAAAATTGGTGGGTTTAGCGATTCTCCTGATTAAAGATAAGAATGTGTTTTCCTTTAACTTTTGCCCATGTAAAGGAATGTGCTTTCCTTTAACTTTTGCCCATGCAAATTGAGAAATTGAATTACCCTTTTATATATTAGTTTTTTAATTAAATGCAAAGTTTTACAATATCATGAAAAAAAATGAAAAATATTACCTAATCTAAACATTTGATTTCTGAGCGGTCCCACTATCAACCAAGCATGAAGGTGAAAGATATACTCAAATGATCTAAGGAAGCCAAATGGGTAATCACATGGCACAAATGTTAACCATACAAGTGCTTCAATGATCATGTGGACGTATCTTCTAAGTGGTAGCAGCGTACAGGGCTGAACTTTCGGTTGAATCCAGACTGTATAGGATTCTCAGGTTGAAGATGCAAGAGGAAGGTTCAGCAAAGTGCTCAAATTGAGAGATTTTATATGTTTTTATAGGGTATTCTTCTATTATATACAAATGCCTGGATATGACTTGAATATGATTGAATATGAGAGGCTTGCAAATGGAAATACAGTAATGAGTAGGATAAGAAAAAGAGACAATACCAAACAACAAGTAAACCTCAACACCAGATAGCAAGTAAGCCTCAACACTTTACAAGTCCCGTTCATACTCCTAATATGTAGTGCAAAATATCTAATATGTCATTGATGCCAAATAATTTATATTCTTATGTTTATTTAGGAAAATTTTTAAAATAAAATATATTGATACTCTTATTTTGTATTTTGTATGACATAGTAACAATTTTATTTTTACTTCAACAAAGTTTCTCCATTTGGATAGATAACAACTGCATCTAATATATATTGATGCCAAAAAAATTATATTCTTATATTTATTTAGGAAAATTTTTAAAATAAAATATATTGATACTCCTATTTTGGCACCTTCTTTTTAAACTTATTAGTTCTATTGTCTAAAATTACTTTTAGGAATTATAATTTAATTTTAATTCCCCTTTAAAACCCTTTTCTGAACCCTTATAACTAAGGTTATTAAAACACTAGAAATTTAGAATGTTCATATGATTTTGAATTTTTTCAACATGTTTTAATATTTTTATAGTTTCTCAATTATAATATTTTTTCTAATAATTTGTAATCACTAACATACTTTATTTCTAGTATATCTTTATACATGCCTGCCATTCACTATTCACTTGTTTCACATTAAGTTGTTCTATGTTTCAATTCCAATTCCAGCTACAAATTTCATTATATTTCAATTCATTCAAATTTTTCTTTGGTTATGTTATTATGAACCTTCGTTGAAAACCATATTTATAAAAATGCAAATTCATAAAATAACATTTTTATTGGATGACTTTCTACTCTATAGTTACTTCGACATGATATTTAAAGAATAATGTTATTTTATTGAAGGTAGTATATAGTAATGAGTTAGTATTGACTTTCATATTAGTTTTGTGTTGACTTGAAAAATTTATATCAATTTAAATGTTCAACATAATAATTAAAAAAAATTATTTTTTTTAAAAACAAAAACAGTTTTTTTTTTAATTTTTCATTGGTCAATAACTTGATAGTGTTATTGCAGCCTTCACGTATTTAGAAACCTTAAATTAATAAGAAAAGACAAGACCACAAAAAAACTAATATAATGTAATGCAATATAATGTAATATTGTATTATAATATATGTTAATATATTATATTGTATTGTTTTTTCAAATGAGGTAAAAATTTAAATTTTAAATGTCAACTTTTTTACACTTATTAAAATTTCAATAATTTTACATTTCTTAATATTTTTTTAATTTTTTAATTTCAATAATTTTACATTTATTAATATTTTT
>ML804022.1:93462-123992 GCA_009831015.1 Picea engelmannii | reverse complement strand
CTAACAAGATCGCCACCATCCATTCCCAGTTCTGCCTCCTACACTTGGAGGAACTTGGTTCGGACAGCTCCACTCATCTCCCACTGGCTCTCTTGGAATTCGGGGATTAGTCACTCCATCCACCTTGGACATGATCGTATTCTGGGCTTGGGAGACACTTCTTTTTTATCGGTTCAGCTTCTCACACATCTTCACTCCTTACACATATTTTTTCTCTTCCAAGCAAAAGACATGAGAGGCTCTGATTCCATCTCCCACTGTTGGTGCTCTAGTGAGGATCTCGGCCTGCCAATTGCTCTCACTTTAGAATGGGATCAATTTACAAATTCTTTAATGAAAGTAGGTATAAAGCTACAAGAGAGGGAGGACGCTCTCCTTTGGATTGGAGGAGACTCCTTTGGGCATCTATTTGTTTAAAATATTTATGTAGCCATCACTAATCTACAGTGGTCGCGCGTCCAACAGAGAGCTAGAGGAAAAAATTATGGGGTTGGAACATCTCGTTGAAGATTAAACTCTTCTCTTGGCTATCCATTGAAACCAAATTAAATACCTGGGATATCCTTCGAAGAAAAGGGTGGACCGGTCCAAGCATCTGCTATCTCTGTCGTGGGGAGGAGGAATCAGCTCTTCACCTTTTTGTTACCTGCTCGTTTACTAGACGTGTCTGGGAAAGGATCTCTGAGATTCTTCATTTATCCTCGACTTGGGATGAGCCCTCACTTTCGGAATGCTTCAAGCGTTGGAACAGCACTCAGAGTACTCTATGCATGCTTCCACCCTTCATATGTTGGTTTGTGTGGCTAGAAAGGAACATCTCCATCTTTGCAAAAGCATTCCCCTCCACTTCCTCAGTAATTTACAAAGACCTCAGCTCTTTTACTAGCTAGACAACTTTACACAGGAGACAAAAAACATTAAATCTTAGGCATAAGACAATTAACTCTGAGGGACTGCCTATTGGTTGGTTCGATGGCATCGCTCATTCGGATGGCCTCAACTGTCGTGTTGGTGGTCACATTCAGATTTCAAATAACTCTTTCTATTGTCGGACTCTCAATTGCAGCGCCAGCACCAATATAAAGGAAGACTTGATGGGGGCCTGGTCTTCTCTCCTCTTGGCCACTAGGATGAATCTTTTGGACTTCCAACTTCTTGGGGACTCTAAAATCATGATAGACTGGTTAAACTCCAAAAGCAAGCTTCAGGTTTCCTCCCTTCTTGGTTGGATGGACAAAACTCGAGAGCTTCAACAAAAGTTCAGGTATCTCGCTCTTTTTCACACCCCAAGAGAAAACAATAAGAAAGAAGACGCCCTCTCAAATATTTCTCTTCAGAAGCAAGCCGGATTACTTTCCTATAATCACTAGCTCGAAAACCATGAGGGCCCATCCATCTTTATAAATTTCTTTTAGTCCCCCACTATTTTTTGGTACTTCCCAGGCACATTTAGTTTTCTTTGAATTTATGTTTTTTGCTCTTGTCTCTGCAATTTAGCATGAGCAAGAATTGTCAACATTTCAGTCTTGACACTTTTCTCTGTACTTTTTTATTGGCTATGATCGTTGGCCTCTATTCGGGGTCTAGATCATAGCCATACATAGGTGATCATCTTTGAAGAAAGAGTTATTTTTGTAAACTCTGGCGATGTAAAAAATTATATTATCAATATAATCGAGGAATTTTTTCTCCTGGAAAAAAATCATTTGTCATTGTACCATATCTAAAACAAATCATTTCAACTCCCTTATTTCTCTAAATCATTTTTTTAATATCATCATTGAAATCAATATTCCTTATTGTTTTGTGTTATATGACTAAAATCAATATGTCCATTGTTTTGTGTTATATCATTACTGCAGGTATTCAACGATTGATATTCCATTTTCTTTTAGTTTCCATGATTGGAACATATCAATAGTACAAACCCAAACCTCTTGAATTTTGAAACATTCTTCATTTTGATAATTGATTAAAGCATAATTATATATCTTGAACTGATTAAAGCATAATTATTTATCTTGATAATATTTTCATCCTCTTCATCTTGAATTATTATCTCAATAATATTCACTTCCTATATATTTCTTGTTATTTTACGTTTGAAACAATTTGAAAATGGATGGATGTCCAAAACCTCACTACTTTTGCCATATTAGACTCATTAAAAAGTAATCTTGTATATTTATATGATACATAATAAATATGCAATATCTTGTGCTAAATTTGAAGTTTCCAAGAAATCAAAATATCCTGGAAATTAGCAACTGACAGAAGGATGGTCCTCTAACATAAGTTTGATATTGATCTAGATTTAATATTCATCTTAATAATTATTTAAGAATATTATTGAAATTTGTAATAATTATTCAAACCATCATACTTTGATTTTTATTGTTTTTATAGTTAGTTATTGCTTTCAAAAACATATGAACATAATAAAACCCTAAAAACAAACCCTAATTCAAAAATCACATGCATTCACACAATAAGTCAATAGATAGATCTCGATTATACACACTATGGATTACTTAACTCTATATTCATCATATGTTTAAATTTAATCTAACATATGATCCATTAATTATTCATGTAAATTTCAGATATAATATATATGTTACTTTGGATCGTATTTTTAAAGTTGATATTGATATATAAATATATGTGGATATAAAGTAAATTAATGTAAATATGATCTAACATGTATAGAATAATCTATGGATCATAATCTAATATATCATATCTAGATTGTTATTTATCATAATAGATAGATTCCATTCCCCATGTCAAAGATTGGTGGGAAAGTTACTAGGAGAGACATAACAAAGATGAATCTATAAAATTTAGGATGGGACCCACTTGGGTGGCCTTTTTTTATTCCCTCGAGGAGGAATTATACCCCATTGGAAGCTATGATGACCAGTACAAGAGATGGACAACTCTACTTCAGGAGAGAGACCAGACGGTGTTGGAATACACCATTCCATAGCTTGCGCTCAAAGTTGGGTGTCAAAGACTCTGAGAAGCACTTGGTTTTGAAGTACACAATGGCCTACACAGGTACATCCAAACAGATATGGATTTCTTGTACATCTCTTTAGTGGGAGTTGCTTATCGATATGTTGTCAAAATCGAGCAGAAATTTAAGCAACGAAATAAGGAGTGTTTAGGGTCTGAAAATACACCACAATAGAAGTATGGTAAAGGTGTCCATAACTCAGAAAACAAGGGACGGAGCAAGGAGATCCAGCCTTAAGACAAGCAGTCCAAGCCACAAGTGAAGAAAAGTAATGGGAAGTCAAAGAAAGACACTAGAAAGTGATGTGTGAGTTCCACAAAATTCCTCGGCACAACACTGATGAATCTCTCTCGAAATAGTCATTGTTTTTTGAACTTAAAGAAAAAGAGTTAGACCTAGACTTGGACTCCAATTTAGAATAAGATAAGGGAAAGACGATTAGAATTTCAAAACCCAATGCTACCATAGTAACTATAAATATCCATCCAAACGAGTCAGAGGAGCTTGAGGAGGGGGAGTGTCTCTTTCATTCATAGATGTGGGTGAAGGGGACCCCACTACATTTTGTTATTGATAACAGGAGACAAAAGAACTTGATCTTAGTTGAGGTCATCAAGATATTGAAGATACTAACAATGCCACACCCCCAACCATACACTATCAGTTGGTTGAGCCAGGGATGAGACATTCGTGTTAGCCAACAATACAGCATGTCCTACAACATCAAGCCCTTCAAAGATGAGATACTATGTGATGTTTTTCCACTATAAGTTTGCGATGTTCTTTAAAGAAAAACCTATATGTGGAAATGTCATTTTGTTTATATGTCCCAACCCCATAGTGTCATTTTTAATTTGGGAGTTCATCCCTACAGGGTACTACAGGTAGTTATGAATACTGGAATTTCATTGATCTCAACAAAATAGGGATGAAGGGTAATCTCTCAAACTATAAAGTTTGTCCTCTTCGTGGTTTGGTAGAAGGTGAATGAAAGGTCACCACGACCACCACAACTTCAACACAGTGTCTCTCTACATATTATAAGTGGACAAGATTGTAGAGGAATATAGAGACGTCTTCTCCTCACCTATAGGGGTGCCTCTGCACTATCAGGTCAAACATCCCATTGACTTAATACCTAGTTCTCCCTTACCCAATGGTCCAATATACATATTTTCCCTTCTAGAGAATGAGGAAATAAAGCATCAAAATCATGAGCTCATCTAAAAGGGACACATTCGATCGAGCTCCTCACCTTGTGGGAGCCCAATTGTGTCGGTGCAGAAGAATAATGGCACATGGAAACTCCATATCGAGAGATCCTTGAACAAAATCACAATCAAGAATCGATACTCGATCCCTCAGATTGACGATATTCTTGAGCATATTAAGGGTGTTAAGTTCCTTAGTAAGATTTATCTGGATTCATGCTACCACCAGGTTCCAATAGAACAAAATGATGTATGGAAGACAACCTTCGAATATAAAGAAGGCCTTTCTAAGTGGTTGGTCATGCCTTTTGGCTAGATTATTTTTCTGGAAAAAATCGTGAGGATGATGAATGATATCTTGTGGCCATTCACAAACTCTTTTGTGGTCATATGTTTGGATAACATCCTCATCTTCAGCTAGACTTGGGTAAAACATTTGAAAAACATTCAGCGGGCCTTGAGAACTGTTGGCGGAGGCCATTTTGGGGAATAATGCAGCAATCAAGGAAGACAATTAGAAAAGGGACCAGAAAATGAGCGTGCACCAAATAATATGGAAAAGTAGCGTGAGAAAGCAAGAAAGTCAAAGAAAGAAGGATGTGGATCAACCACACGCAGGAAGTTAGAATGTGGACAAACCTAATCCACTTAGGGTTATGGTTTTGGTCACTATTGTAACGGGTTTTAACCCATTTTTGTAGTATAAATATGTATTGTGAGATCTAAGGAGATCTAACTTTTGATATCATGCGAGGAAGAGTTATTGCTTGAGCTATCTAGTTGTGGAACTAGATTTGGATATGATTCATTTTTTTAGAGAAATGCATTGTAATAGAGGGTAAGATCTCAAGTTGTGGAGCTTGTTGCAATCTTGTCATCCTCTCACACTATTCTTACTCATGACTGTTTATGTAATGTGCATCGCAATAACTTGATGAATATGAATAAAAGAGTGAATAATGCCAGATCTTTGTGGCCGTAGCCCAGGGGGGTGAACCACGGTAAAACCTTGTGTCTCTGGGTGGAATGTTTTCTTTATTTCTGTTAGTTATGTTGAATGAATGAATCTGTAGTAGTAAAATGCAGTGTGCACTAGAACAATTATGATATTTACTGCAGAATGAACTGAAATGAATGTAAATGGTTACAGAATGGTAGATTTGAATGTAACGATGTGTTAGAATAATATATCCTATGAATGTTGAAGTAAAAAGCATGTATAATATCCCCAAAGCAGCATCCCTTCCAAGGTTGCATGCATTTGGGTTCTGCAGTCACCCATAAAGTCATCTCGGGTGAGACTTCATTATGCACTCTGTGCACAGTGTTTCATTCTGGTATCCAAAAGGGTCGATGGTTTGTAAGGTTTTGTTGGAAACCTAAAGTAAAACTCGGGTCAGACCAAACTATCCAACAAATGGTTATGTTGTCGCATGGAACCCAGAAGAACATATTGGAGGGGATTTGATGAGAAGGATAATGAAGAGAATGCAGTATTAGAAGGGGATGTTCAAGCCATGGAATCCAACTAAGCAGGAGATTGAAAGATGGTTAGTGAAAAAAGAGCTCGAGCTCCCGTAGAAGGACAATAGAAACCCTAAGTATACTCTGCGCCAGTATTTGGAAATATATGTTTTTACTGATCTTCATGAGGCATTTTTCTATTATTTTCCAGAACTACTGCAAGAGTGGATATTGAGATTGAAGGACAGTCATCCAACTAATCGGATAATACTCGTAGACTGGACTACTGAGAATATTTCGCAGATACATAGAGTCAATAATAAATTCACTCACGCCATGGATTTCTGGCTAGATAGCATTATTGGAGGATTCATTACTGAGTTTGTGGTCGACACTGCAAAGTATTACACTGTTGTAGAGCATGAGTTTTTGAAGGGACCGAGAGGAAGGTATATTCAATCACTTTACACGTCGATAAAGATTTTACTACATGATAAAAGAGTGATGACAATGGATTCAGACAGCTAAATCACTCGACACGCATGGGGAAACTAGGGGAAGCACTAAGGACGATCTGTGATATGGAGAAGGACCTGGACAGAGGTCAGAAGAAGGAATCAATGGACCCTATTATGATGGATGAATATCAAATAAAGGAAATAATGGACAGAGTGGGAACAACACGCATTAGAAGACCCTACCAGTATAAGATCAATAGGAAAAAGAGGGCAGTAGTTGAGCGAGAGGGCTTGAACAATGATGAAGATGAGGTAGAGGATCTACGTTCTATAGAGAATATTGAGGAAATCTTGCACACCACATAAGAGAGAAAAACCATAGGTCAAGGGTCTGACACAGAAGAAGGATCTCCATTCCAGATCAAAATTAGTGTGGAACCCACAACCCCATGTGTGACTAAGACATATGAATAGAAAGAATCATTTACACAACTGCCAATTAGTAGTAGAAGGATTTTAGTAGGACGAGGGTCTAGTGGAAATTCAAGTGGAGGTATGAATTTAGATAGAAGTATTCAATTATCTACATTGTGCAAAGGCAGTACAACAAATTTTACAATGGCAGGACAGGATCTAACTATTCAATAAATCAAAGAGTTGTACAACAAAAGCACACAGTTATGAACAGATCTACAGGAGGATGGAAAACTGCAGGAGCTAGACCAGAAAGAGGAAGGTGTAAACACAGTGCTACAAGACTTAAATCAGAAGTAGAAGACAATGACAATATCAAACAAATTGAGGAGTGTGTAAGAACTGAAGAGCTTGCACGCATAATTGAAGAGCATACAAGTAGAAAAGCAGGCAACGAAGGCACAGTTGGAGTCGTTGTAAGAAAGAAAAGAGAAAATATTGATAGATATTAATGTAGCTAAGGGTCATATTGCACAGGTTGGATTAGAGAATGAATAATTGTTGAAGGATCCTATCACTACGTAGACTATGGAAACTATAGCAGAGAAGAGTGCACAGGTAAATTCTAAAGTTGAAGACATTTCAGGAAGGTTCCGGGAATTGGAGAAGTCAGTGTGAGAGGCACACACTACCTTAGTGTCTTGGGACGAGCCACGGGTGAGTTTTGGGGGTATGTTGGTGCAGGAAATTTTCAGGAAGAATGCAACAATCAAGGAAGATAGTTAGAAAAGGGACCAAAAAAGGAGAACGCACCAAATAACAGGGAAAAGCAGCACGAGGAAGCAGGAATGTCAAAGAAAGAAGGACGCAGATCAACCGCACACAGGAAGTTAGAATGTGGAAAAATATAATCCACTTAGGGTTAGGGTTTTGGTCATTATTGTAATGGGTTTTAACCCATTTTTGTAGTATAAATATGTATTGTGATATCTGAGGAGATCCAACTTTTGATATCATGCGAGGAAGAGTTATTGCTTGAGATATCTAGTTGTGGAACTAGGTTTGGAGATGAGTTAGTTTTTTAGAGATATGCATTGCAATAGAGGGTAAGATCACAAGTCGTGGAGCTTGGTGAGATCTTGTCAGCCTCATGCATTATTTTTACTTATGATTGTTTTTGTAATGCGCACAACGCAATAACTTGATGAAGATGAATAAAAGAGAGAATAATGCCAGATCTTTGTGGACGTATCCCAGGGGGGTTGAACCATGGTAAAACCTTATGTCTCTGTGTGGAATTTTTTCTTTATTTTTGTTAGTTATGATGAATGAATGAATCTGTAGTAGTAAAATGCAACGTGCACTAGAACAGTTATGATATTTACTGCAGAATGAACTGAAATGAATTTGAATGGTTACATAATGGTAGATATGAATGTAATGATGTGTTATAATAATACATCTGATGAATGTTGAAGTAAAAAGAATGTCTAATATCCCCAAAGCAACATCCCTTCCAAGGTTGTAGACATCTAGGTCCTACAGTGACCCATAAATCCATCTCAGGTGAGACTTCATTATGGACTTTGTGCATAGTGTTTCCTTTTGGTCTCTAGAAGGGTTGATGGTTTCCAGGGTTTTGTTGGAAACCTAAAGTAGAACCCAATTCAGCCCAAACTATCCAACAAGAACCCTATAACAACACAAGTTATACGCCAATCTGAAGAAATGATCATTTCAACATGCAGAGAATTTAATACTTTTTAGGATACATCATGGATGAACATGGGGTGCATGTGGGCCCAGCTAAGATCCAATTCATTCATGATTGGCTAGCTCCAAATACTATGCAAAAATTGTACAGCTTCTTAGGCCTCACCAACTTCTACGATAATTTCTCATTGGGGTTCTCTCATATTTTTTAGACCTTAAGTCAAGAGACTAAGGGTGGAGCTAAAGCCATGTTTTCTTGGTACGAATCATAGTAGAAAGCATTCCATGACCTAAAACACAACCTCTACTCTGCACCAATCCTCATGTTTCCAAACCTGCAACAACCATTTGAGATTGAGATAGATTTCTCCTACTATGTTATCACTGCAATCCTCACTCAGTAGGGACATACAATGGCCTATCACTGTGAAATTTTATTTGATGTTGTTCACAAATATCCCACCTATGACAAGGAGATATACTCCATTGTGCAGGCATGTCAACAGTGGAAGCATTATATTCTAAGAAAGGAAACGAACATCCACACTTATCAAAAGCCTCTATAATACACGAAAACACAAGGAAAGTTACAGAATGACCACAACCAGAAGTGGTTCACATACCTGCAACAATTCCACTTGAACATTAAGTATAAGAAAGGTAGTACCAACCATGTCGTAAACTACATCAGTCGGCTCTTTTTGTGGTGCTAACCACAGTTCTTAACTCATGTGGGCATGAGACCTCTAGGTGGCCATGATTATAAAACAATAATTCTAACTTTATTGTTACTTATCAAACATCGAGTGTAGGTAAAAAAGGTCTCAAAATCCCACCTCTAGGATGCTTATGCTATTTAGGCCATATTTTTGTTCCTTCAAGTGAATGCGCAAATCTAAATTGGGAGTCGCATTACACTCAAGTAGCAGGGCACTTCAGTGTGGAGAAGAAAAAAACAGTACTTCAAAATTATTTTTATTGGCTAAAGCTTCAACAATATGTTAGCCAGTATATCAGGTTGTGCACTTCTTGTGTCATCACTAAACCATCCATCAAGAAGCAAGGGTTTTACACTCCTCTCCCTACCCCAGACAAGTCGTAGGAGTCAAACTCCATGGATTGTATGCCAGGTTTTCCCACCACCAAACATGGTCATGGTTGTGTCTTTATGGTTTTCAATCAGTTCTCTAAGATGGCCATTTTGGTATCATGTAAAAAGAGAATCACAGTCGAGGCCACTGTTAGGCTCTTCTTTGAGCATGTTTGGGTTCATTTTTGGATACCATGGACCATTATTTTAGACAGAGATAGAAATTTTCTCATTACCTTCTAGTACAACCTATGGTCCATGTTGGACACCATATTGACCAAATCAACTACCTTTCACCACCAGACAAATGGATAAATGGAAGTGGTCAACAGGATGATTGTGCATATCCTATGCATGTACAACTCCAAGAATCCAAGTACATGGGATGAAATACTTACAGATTTTCAACATAGCTATAACAGAGCCCTCCACAACTCTATGGGTCATGGCCCTTTTCACGTGTGCTTGGGGTTCCATCCATTGGCCCCCATTGATGTAGCTATGCACGCTCCATCTTCACCGACAGTGTCCTCACATGCTTATACTAAGGTAGATAGAGCATCCAAATTTGTTGAATGGATCCAATACCTTCAACAATAGTTCCATGATATCTTGCATAAGTCCAATTCCAAATACAAGGAATGCCATGACCATCATTGAGTTCCACACAAGTTTTAGGTTGGTGAGAGGGTATGGTTTCATTTTCAGAAAGATTGCCTCATAGGCCCCCAAAGGAATCTTACAAAACTCCAATATGGGTCTTACTCCATCACAAAGGTTGTGGGTGAAAATGATTTCTAAGTGAGGCACCTAGTATTTAATGTGGAGTTGCTTCGACATATTTTCCACCTTTGTTGGACACCTCAGAGATGGATGAGAAATTGGCCCCTATATAACTCAATATCAACTACCTTGAGAAAGCTACAGTGCATCAAATAAAGACACAAATATGAAGGGAACCCGCCAACAAAACATACAACTATATTGGGCTATCAAAGTAGGACAACTTCTTCAGCAAGGCAAATGCCTCACCAAGGTTCAGATTCAGTAAAATTTTCCCCATCTACTACAAAAACTTAACGCAATGGGTGCCATTGCTCCATAAGGGAGGAGGACCAATCCAAGTGGATATCCGTGGCCACCCACCTATTCCATGACATGGCTCTCCATCTTAGCAGTTTTGTTACGATTTTTTAGGTTTTTTTGGGTCCTAAACTTTCAAGGCCATTTTGAGGGCTTAAACGAGGTTTTCTAGAAAATTAAAGGGCATGGATTTGCCTTTGACACACCCAGTCCATGACACAATATTATATTCCTTAGTTAGATCTTTCAAACAAGCTACTATTCGTCTCAAACAAAGATTTTATGCAAAAGTTGTTCCTCAAGAAGTAGATGTAGAAGTTAACCACCTTGGGGTCCAAAAACACCTTTTGGTGATTTGCCTCCTAAGGTTAGGGTTTTGGAACTTTAGGGTTATTTATTTATGTTTAAATACTATTGTTTTAACCTCTTTTGTTATCTTTGTGAATGAGTGTAGCCAAGATCTCCCTCTCTCTCTTCAGAGATAAGCTATCACTATTCTAGCCAGTTTGTGTTCTACAACATTCTATTATTTTATTCATTAATAGAAATTGGGTTTTTACTGTAGTATTGTGCTCTTTTCTATATTTCTATGTGTGTTTCATTTCATTCCCTATACAATCTGAATCACAGTTACAACCCCTGGAATTATCGTTTGCAATTACAACCCTTAGACTTCCTCGATTTTGTATTTTCCTAACTTTATAAATTATGCATTACGGCCAAAAGAAAAATATTACACTTGGAATTCATCCTTATCTTTAAAATATGCAGTCCACACTTCATGATAGGAAGCAATTCTTATTATTCACCTAAAAATAATAATTTATAAAGTAACTTTGTATGTGGCTAGATCTTGGGACAATGGGTCCATTTATTTCATAAGTATGACCAAAAAGGAATTAATGATATTATTATTCTTGGATGGTCTTTCTATATGCTCCTTCAATACTACCTTGGTGACTTGAGGATCCATTCCCATGGAGATATCTTCAGAATGCAGATATTCTCCTAGTTATGCCAAGACTTTTCCTATGAGCCTTGGTTGTCCTAGATCTCCAATCTTAGGAAGCCTACATATTTCAATCATCTTATGTGCAACAATGTGGAGGTGTATTTAGCTACCTAATGAATCAAATATGTCTTTCTCTATATTTTTCCCACTTTTTGGAAGTTGGTTAGAGATGTGCAGTTTAGTTGATTTTCCTTTTCTATCATATTTGGGAGATATGGAGGCACATCTAGGTTCTCCTCTTGCCATATTTCTAGCTCATCCATGTCTAAATGAATTCCCTGCAACTCCACATTCTTGTTTTGTACTGTGTCAGATAATTCCATCAGTTGTGTGGATAGGTCTTGGAATTCCTTCGGGATGGTGTACAATTGTTTCAGAGTGGTTCCCAAATCCTCTCATATTTAATTAATGCAGGCTCTAAATTCAATGATGCTTGTTCTATTTGCATCGTAATTCCTCACTTCTTCTTCCAATTCTCGTATCTTCTCTTTATACTCTTTTATCTCTTTGTTCATGTCTCTAATGTTTTTCTCAGAGGCCCGTGTGAATGCTACTCTTTCCAAGCTAAGGCGATAATATCTCTCCAAGTGTCCATGATAAGTGGTGTTTATGTGGTCATTACAAGTGTTGGAACACCTAGGATGGAAAGTCTCTTGTGAGATTGCTTCACTATTCTTCCTCTAGATATATCAAGAATGAAGGAGTCAATGTTGGCCACTCTATAATATTTCGAGGGAGTGAATTCACCCAATCCCATTTCTCCCAAAGGAAAATGGCCTCATATTAAAGTGGTGCTTGAGGTGGATTTAATTGGACCAATGTCCATATGATTAGTGCCTTTTGTTTCTCTCTAGGAAATATTTTCCTCTTCTTCTTTCTTATGTATTTATTCTTTGTCTCACTTCAATTTTGTTCTTTTATGATCCTCATTTGTTCTTGATCTTCCGACTTCCTTTTTTCTTCTTCCTCTTCTTGTATTTTTCTTTCTTCCTCTGTTGTTGCCTTAGTTGTATCTTCTTATTCTTGTTGAAGTCTCAATGCTTCATCTTCCTTCTCTATCCTTTCCTTTTTAGTTGTTTCCTTAGCTACAACTTCTTTCTCATCCTTCCCCTTTTCCAATCTATCCTTCTTCGATCTAGAGCTTCCTCCCCTTCTAAAAATATTTCATCATAGTTGGTGGCCCTTTTATATATTTCCTCTTCTTGTCATGCATTATTGTTATAAAGCCATATTTCCTTGTAGGCTTGATAGTATTTACTGATAATTCTCAGGGGATCGTGTCTATGGGATCTCTCCTCCCAAAAAATGGAAATTTTCCATAATGTCTACCTATGTTTGTACTGCTTCTTTACTATCTTTAAAGTTGTAATATCCTACATAGAAGGGAATTGGAGGCCACGATAGTTTATTATCCCTAAAAAGGAATACTTCAACTCCATGAACCAGAGTGTGATATTCCATTTCCTACAGAACTATCTTTTCTGGTATGAACCTTGGGAACAAATGTGGAGATTTGGTTGAACCATAAATTCTGATGTATGTCATTTTCTCCAATACGTATAAGTTCCCAATTTTACCAATTGTTTCCATTTCTTTCTTTGACATGCACAATGTTGGGTCACAGAAGACTAATTGGAATAAATGAATCATAAACTACTCACACATATTGGGATAATGGATGTGATACTTATGATCCCAAATATCTTGGAAATATACATGGATTGGAGGATCGTTAGGTTTCCATTTCCATCCCATACCCAGGAAGGCATGTACCAAATAGATAATGTCTAGTAAGTAGGAGGACATATGGGATGTTGGGTGTTTCCCTGGCATTGTGCACTTGGTTGCTAATATGGAATCCTCCAGAGAATCAGAAATAATGGTTACCCAATTGAATACAGTGTCAATATTTATGATTATGTGTATCAAAGGCACCCATGACTCTTTGAAATTCATGGCATATTCCTCTCCATAGATTTGGCATAGGAGGGATAATTAAAATTTATAATGGGCTCTCAACATATTGGTGGGATAAGTACCAAATTTCCTTGCCTTCAAATTTGTCTCGGACAGCCACCAGCTCTTCATTACTTATGTACAATCAAAAGGGATTTGTAGTATCCATTCATTAGTGAGGTCAACTTCTTCTGCAGGGAACTTGTAGCATGTGTGTAAGACGGAAGCCTAGGACGATGTGATGGATTTACCTTCAATATCCTTGATCATTTTATTATCTACACCAGCTTGGTGGATGATCCATTAAATCTCTTATGCACATGGGAACATGGTAGAATGTGAAATTATTTTGTGTAGCCTAGAATTATTTATCCTCTGATAGACACCTTGATCTGGGTCAAAATATCCATGGAGGGGTGGAAACATTGGATATTAATCATGTCGGAACATCTAACAATTATCTCCCCATTTGTAAATCACATTAGGATCCATGTAAAAAATGGTTTCATTGTATATTGGGCTTGGGGAACCAACCTTTGCTTCTGCCTCCTCTCCTAGATTTCCCTTTCTTGTTCTCCTAGATGCCATGTCTGGGTCCTGCACTTTACCCATGTCAACAACATCATATATTAACATTGCTAATCTTTCAAAGGATCAAAGATGCATGTATGGAGATAGATATCAGGGATTCAAAATCCTCTTATCTATTATAGGAGGTCATTTTTAGGGAGGATTTCTATATCGAAAACACAAAAGAAACCATTGGAAGATTTCCCTCAAAAAAATAATCTTCATTGCGAAGAAAATGATAATGAGAGGAAAGAAAAAGAAACCCATTAATGATTTCATGTGAGTTCCCTTGGGAAAACTAGGGTGATAAGGTTTGGCACTTCATAATTTAGCTATACCAACAATTCAAGCCTTAAAAAAAATTCATGATTTATTTATCCCTCCTTTTAAAATAAAACCCCTCTCCTTGTTTATGCACTCTATGGTTCTCATGGTATGGTTTCACTCATCTTAAGAGTGGTAGGGGTGTGTGTTATGTTTGATTAATGATTCCCTGGATAGTTTATTTCAGATTCAAAGAGAGTGGGGAAGAGGCGAGTAGGGTTAGAATTTAAAAAATCAAAGATGCTCATTCAAAGCTCTTGGGGGAAAGCAGGGGTGTTGGTCATGTTTGTTGGCTAGATTACCTTGCAATGGGTAATTTACAGATTAAACTCCATTCATGCACATGTATGATGGATTCAATCAGTCAACGAGATGGGTTTTAGTGGTGAAGAGAGGATTTCCTTGGTTAGGCCATGTAAAATTTGTGTAGATAGGGATAGAGTTGTCTCTAGTAGTTATAAAAGTCTACATAAACATTCTTGGAATGTAGTTCTAGGAGGGAAAGTTGTAATAATCGAAGGACGTGCCCCTGTTATATTATGAATTGTAATCATGTATTGTACGCTGGTGAGCCGAGTATTGATAAGTTGGTGAGCTTATGTGTTTATTAGGCTGGAGAGCCTAAGTGTTAAAGGCCATGAGCCTGATTTTGTATATGTAATTATGTAGAACATTAAGAAAGATTAAACATCATTGCGTGCAGACCGAACACGAAGAAAGATTGATGGGGGACTAAGCTTCCACATGGTGGGTAAGGGAAAAGGGGATGAAAGGTTGAAAGAGGGGATAAGCTTAGGGGCTTAATTCCTTGAGAATAATAATTTATTATTATTCCATAGCTGTGTGAAAGACATGTTTTTTTTATCCTAAGTCCTGGGAGAGGCAACGCATGCATCTCCAATGTGTGCAAAAAGAGAACGCATGCAGCTCTAGGAAGACAAGCATTGACCTGGGCACATGCAGTTAAAAGATAAAGCGCCAGCTGAGTTGGGGGTGGGTTCTGTCAGTTTTTTCGATCCTTCGTCTGAAACCATGAGACCTCTGTGATCGACCTCTACTTAATTTTCTTGTCACGCATCCTGAAAATGAGAACCGTGAAGCCGACCGGTATATTTATGTGAATCGCATGGCCTCTGTATTCGACCTTTGCAATATTCACGCAGGCAACTGAAAAATGGAAATCCGTGAACCTTTCTGTGTCTTTTGAGGAACCTGACACCTGAGTAATTGCCTTAGTTGTGTCGTGTTTTAGCATGGGTTGTTGCCGCCTATGGTGTCATGCCCATCTGTTGTTTCTACTGTCATCCTTGTGTGAATGAGTGTTGAACCATTGTTGTTGTCCTCACTTGGATGGAGTTGAGTCAAGGAGTGTGCTGAAAAAGCGGGTTTCCAGGCCCGTGGTAGAAGAGGCAGGTTGTCAGGCCTGTGAGCAGCTCTCTATAGGTGAGAGAGTCTACTGGGAAGTGGTTTTCTCCCAGAGAGAGTCCAGCACCAGCTATGAAGCTCTGAGAATTCCTGATCCGACCTGTTTTCGAGACCTAGAGAGGGAGGTGAAGCACCGATAGACTGTGTTTGTGAAGGTGTATACTCTTGTGTGGAATAGGCATGTGGGGAATGAGAGTCCGTGAGTAGTGGGCGTAAGAAGGCTCCTGGAGAGAATCCTTTTGATTGCATTGTGAAGTTTTCCTGTAACCTCAGCCTAGTCTAGGATTCCCTTGCCTTGGGTGGAGCTTAGTCCCAGCTCGGGGGTGACCCACTGTAGAGTGTGATGAGCAGTGTGGTCTAAGGCTGGGAGGTGTGTGGAAGGTCTGCACGTAGTTGGTGGAGTTACTACAATTTCAAAGATAAGTATCATTATGTGTTTAATTTCAATCAAAATGCATGTCTGTGATGCTTGTAATATTATCATGTATTATGTTGCAAGTGGAATTATTGTTAATTCTATTTAAGTCTGTATGATGGTAGTAACTCTATTTTAAATGTGTTAATTTGATTTAATATGCATGTTATATATATAAGTATGAGAATGTTTCGTGTAGTAGCATTGCCCAACAGTGGGGTTGATGGTCGGCGACGTTACAATATGGTATCAGAGCCCAAGATTTCAACGTTGAGCCTGGATGGGCCAGATAAGTGGTCTTTTGACCCAAGGTTTTGAGTGGAAATGGTGTTTGGATGGAACCAATTTCGAACCTTAGAATGTTTCTGAGTGCCAAGGGGTTACTTGGTCGTGTTATAAAGCTTGGGAGGAGTAGCGGTAGAATAAAACCGCAGCCATGGTGGTATTTGACCATGGAGAGAGAGAGCTCAACACTTGGGGTGTTAGAGTCATAGGATCTGTTTGGGAAAAAGGAAAGTCCTTTACGACCGTCAGATCCGGAAAAGGTGCAGGAGGGTTATCTTGGAATCCTTTTGGAGTTCGACAGTCAGGAGAAGTGGAATGCGTTGAGGCATAAACTTCTGAAGGATATCTACATCATAGATCATAGGAAAAGAGCCTGACCATTAGATCTGTGTCCAGAAAGGAAAAGGAAAATCAATTCGGAGGATTTCTAGTGTGGAGTGTGACAAACGCTTGAAGTCTCGAAGTAGATCGCAATCGTCCGTTGCAAAGGACATGCGTCAAGAGATCGTGTACTTCAGTGGAAGTACTTCGTGAGGAGGCAAGTGTTGTGATTTTGAAACTCCTGAATCCTGATGTTCTAAAGTCACTCATAATCGTTGATCGTGAAGGAGGAAACGTGTCGGTAGATCGTGAACTCTGGAGAAAGCACTCCGGAAAAAAGCGAGTGTAGGGGATTTGAAACTCCCGAAGTCCAAAGCTCTGAAGCCTGAAGTTTCGAAGTAAAAGGATACATGTGGTGGGGGCAAATTAAATTGCCTGGGGTGACGTGGAAATTTCTAGGCATACCACATGCCATCGCCTTAGTTGGTGACAGTTGTACTATGTGGGCTCGGAGGATAGAGAAGTTGAAAGTTAGTAATTCAGGAGATCGAAAGGGAAGCAAGCGAGAAAGCTTCTGAAAACCGAAGTCCCGAAGTCCCTGAACTCAAACACCTAAGGTTCCATAGTGAGTGTCAGTCGTTGGATGTTGGGTAGACGTGGATTGTTGATCCACTCTATTGCGCAAGTTCAGTAACTCGGAACTCTGAGAGAGTGTTGTGTTGTGCTTTGAAAATTTTTGAGGCCAAAGCCTCAAGTAAGCGCTTATTGATCTAGCGCATGGTCATGACCCATGGTCGCATGGGTTGGGGGAATGAGAGAAAGGGGCTAGTGCCCAAAAAAATAGCAGAGCAGAGCTCTGAAAGAATAAATTTGTGGGTATTATTGATTGAACGAGAATCACAGAGAATGAAAAATAAACGTTTTCTTGAATCATATTTGTTTCTGAATGTTGTGGGATTTGTTAAGGATTGATGGCCTGACAAATTCTGGTTGTCTACACATTGTATTTGCAAAATTTTAACGAGTTCCATAACCGATTAGAGTCGAAACCCAGTGCAAAGAAATGGAGGAGACACAGAATGCTTCCAGTTCAGAGAACGAAGCTAAAGGGATGGATGTTCATTTGGGATTTGAAGGGTCGAACTCCAATGGGCATGGAGAAGAGATAGATAAGGAAGGGCATATGATGAAAATCATTGAAAGATTGCAGAAAGATGCCCAAACTCACCGAGTAGATAGCAGAAAGCTCATGAAATCTAAGGAACGATAGGGAGAATTCAACTTAAAGTTGATGAAGAGTCTAGAGAGAATAGAAAAGAAGTTGGACAAGGAGAGAGACTCGAGCAAAATAGGGAGTCACCAGAATTCTGAGGGAAGAATATCAAGGAGTGTTGGTAGACACCATCATCACTCCCAAGGTGACTCCAAGAGGAGGGAACACAGTAGTTCAATCCCATCTCCTACCAGAAAGCACAGGAGATATGGAGTGGATGAACTGAAGGGCGAAATGAACAAGATTAAGACTCCTACATTTGATGGAGAATATAAGAAGGAGGAAGATGTCGAAACATGATTTCTTGGCATGGGGAAATATTTCCAACTGCAGAATTATTCCTCTCATGCAGAAGGAAGAATTGTGATGTATCAACTGAAAGGAAAATCATCCATGTGGTGGGATCAGCTTGTGCAGGTGCAGCACATTAGAGAGAAAGATATCACTTGGAAAGAATTCAAGAGGTATTTCAAGAAGAAATACTTGACTAAAAAATACTACGACAAAAAGATGAAAAGTTCTTTGAACTCAAGCTGGGCAGCATGACCATTAATGAATACGAACGAAGATTTTTGGAATTGATGAAGTATGTCTTGTTCATCAAAGATGAGACTGTCAATATTCAGAGGTATTTAAGTGGGTTGCCACCTTCCATTGGTGACAAGATTCAGTATGATGATCCTAAGACTATGGAAGAAACTATAAGAAGAGCGAAATGCTTGTGTGAACAGCAAAGAGAAAATCCTACTTTTTGGAATGCTTGGGATGACCAAAAGAAGTTTAAGAAAGAGCAGAGGCAGAAGGGAAACAAACCTTCCTTTTTCAGAAATAGTCCTCAAGGACATCAACTATTTAGAGAGCTGAGAATGGCTGACGTAGGGGAACAAAGGTCAATGCAGACGCCCATTCAGTGTTGGGGTTGTCATGGGAACCACAAGTACAGAGATTGTCCCCCTAAAAATGGCAAAGTGAGAGTCATCCATAATGTTCAGCAAGCTGAAATAGTGGAAGAGATGGGCAGTAGAATACCAAGAATCTACGCAACCTTGGACAATAAGAAAGCAGAATATCAGTCGCACATTATTGAAGTGGAAGGTATGATCAACAACCATGCCTTTACTATTTTAATTGATTCAAGGGCTAGTCATGGTTATATAGATCCTAGAGTGGTGGAAAGTTTGCAATTATTGATAAGAAAACATGAAAAGTCTTAGTTAGTGCAGTTGGATATAGGAACCAAAAGGAAAGTCACTGAGTTAGTTAAGTCATGTCCAGTGGACATGAATGGACTAAGCACAAAGGCTGAATTGAAAATTCTACCTTTAGGTTCTTATGACTGTCTAGTTGGGATGGACTGGTTGGAACAGCACCATGCCATCCTAGACTATCATAATAAGGCATTCACTTGCCTGGATGAGGAAGGAAATCGGAAAACAGTCCAAGGAATTCCTAGAGTTGTTGCTATCATAGAAATCTCAACAATGCAGCTGAAGAAGTGCTACAGAAAAGGCTGACAATTATTTGCAGCCCATGTGGAGGAAGCATCTAAGGATGAGGTCTCAAATATTGGAGATCATGAGGTACTAAAGGAGTTTAAATATGTATTTCAGGAGGTATCCAGACTACCTCCGAAAAGAGATATTGACTTCTCTATAAACTTGATGCCTGGAGCAGCTCCAGTGTCGAAAGCTCCTTACAGAATGAGTACGCCAAAGCTAAAAGAGCTGCAATTACAGCTTGAAGAGATTTCGAAGAAGGGGTATATACGCCCAAGTGTGTCACCTTGGGGTGCCTCGGTCATGTTCGTGAAGAAGAAGGATGGGACGTAATATTGTGTATCGATTTTAGACAATTGAACAAAGTAACTGTTAAGAACAAATATCCTCTATCGAGGATTGATGACCTCTTCGATCAGTTGAAGGATGCGAAGATATTTTTGAATATAGACCTTAGGTTGGGATATCACTAGGTAAGGATAAAGGATGAATACATCAAGAAGACTACCTTTAGAACAAGCTATGTTCATTACGAGTTCAAAGTGGTGTCATTTGGGCTGTCAAACGCACCTGTTGTTTTTATGTGCCTAATGAATGGTGTGTTCAGGGACTATCTAGACAAGTTTGTCATAGTCTTCTTGGATGAAATTCTGGTGTATTCCAATTCAGAGGAAGAGCATGAGAAACATTTGAGGATGGCGTTGCAAGTGCTAAGAGAGCACCAACTGTATGCCAAGTTGAGCAAGTGCTCGTTTTATCAGGATTAGATCCATTACTTGGGGCATATTATTTTGAAGGATGGGATAGTTGTATATCCTGAGAAGATTGAGGCCATTAGAGAATGGTCAGCACCAAAGAACGTGACGGAATTCAAATCCTTTATGGGTATAGTTGGTTATTACAGAAGGTTTATCGCAGGGTTATCGAGGATAGCTCACCCTATCACTGCCTTGCAAAGGAAGGAGAATAAATTTCAGTGGACAGAGGAATGTGAGAAAAGCTTCCAGCAATTTAAGCAACTGTTAACCAGTCCTCCAATCCTGAAGATTGCATATCTGAATGAAGATTTTGTGGTGTGCATAGATGCATGCAAAGAAGGACTGGAAGGAGTCCTCAGTCGGAATGGATTCATAATATGTTATGAATCTAGGAAGTTGAAAGAGAACGAAAAGAACTACGCAACTCATGATTTAGAGTTGGCAGCTATTGTTCACACTCTAAAGAAATGGAGGCATTACCTCATGGGAAAGAGGTTTGAGCTAAGGACAGACCATAACGGTCTAAAGTATTTTTTTTATCAACCAACCTTGAATGCTAGGCAGAGTAGGTGGTTGGAGTTTCTTTGTGAATATGACTTTAATATCAAGCATATCAAAGGAAAAGAGAACAAAGTGGTTGATGTACTCAGCAGGAGAGTGCATGAATTGCATGCTACAACCATTAGCATGTACCGAACTGATATTAAAGGAATAATTTCGGAGGCTGCAAATGCAGATTTGTAGTACAGGGATTTGGTAGCAAAGATGCTGCAAGGAGTGGAAAATTATAAATTGGAAACTGACGGAACACTTATGTACAAGAACAGAATTTATATACCTAATGTCCAGGACTTGAAACTTATGATTTTGAATGAAATGCGTAATTTTCTGTATGTTGGGCACCCTAGATACCAAAAGACTGTGGAAGCAGTCAAAAGCCATTAATTTTGGCCAAGTATGAAGAAAGAGATTGTAGAATACATCGCCAGATGTATGGAGTGTCAGAAGGTTAAAGTTGAGCACAGACACCCAGCAGGGTTGCTACAACCTTTACCCATTCTTGAGTGGAAGTGGGAGGTAGTGACAATGGATTTCATCATAGGATTTCCCGGGACAGGAAAGTAGCATGACTCAATCATGGTGGTGGTGGACAAGCTTACAAAATTTTCCCACTTCATTCCGTTAAAGACTACTCACAAGGAAGTGGATGTTGTTGATATCTTTATGAAGGAAGTGGCACGATTGCACGGAATTCCCAAGACAATTGCGTCTAACAGAGACCCGAAATTTACCTCAAATTTCTGGAAAGGGTTATTCAAGGGGTTTGGAGCGAATATGAACTTTAGCACAGCCTATCATCCTGAGTCTGATGGGAAGACAGAGTGGGTGAATTGAGTGATAGAAGACATACTAAGGATGTATGTGATGGACAAACCATCTAAATGGGAATACTACCTATACTTGGTAGAATTCGCCTACAATAATGGGTATCAAGCATCGTTGAAGATGAGCCCATTTGAAGCACTTTATGGAATAAAGTGCAATACTCCAGTAAGTTGGGATAATCTAGCTGATAGGGTAGTAGTTATGCCAGAGTTGCTCAAGGAAATGGAACAGATGCTAAAAATTAAGCAGAATTTGAAAGATGCCCAAGACAGGCAGAAAAGTTATGCTGATAAAAACAGAACCCACAGAGAGTTTAAAGTGGGTGATCATGTTTTCCTGAAAGTGAAAACCAATAGAAGTTCCCTAAAGCTGGGAAACTGTGCCAAGTTGGCAGCCATATTTTGTGGGCCATTTGAAATCCTACAAATGATTGGGCCAGTTTCATATATGCTTTCATTACCTGCATCCATGACTGTACATAATGTGTTTCATGTTTCATTGCTTAAGAAATATATACCCAGTGCTAATCATGTTATGTTATCGATTGGAATGTGATTCGGGTCGAGCAAGAAGGTGTCTTGCAAGTGCATTATGTGCGCATATTGGACCGGAAAAGAAAATAGCTCTGGAATCGAGCCATAAGGCTTGTAAAGGTCCAATGGAACTGGTACGGTCCTGAGGACGCGACATGGGAGAATGAGGATGCTATGCGGGTAGAATACACGCATCTTTTTGAAGATTTTGAAAATCTTGTTGATGTTGTGTAAAAGTTACATTAAGGATAGTGCAAAAATAAGGGGAGGGGATTGTAATACCCCAAGGACGTGCCCCACTTATATTATGAATTGTAATCATGTTTTGTCAGATGGTGAGTCGAGTATTGATAAGTTGGTGGGTTTATGTGTTTATTAGGTCGGAGAGCCTAAGTGTTAAAGGTCAAGAGCCTGATTTTGTATATGTAATTATGCAGAACATTAATAAAGATTAAACATCGATGCATTTAGACTGACCACAAAGAAAGAGTGATGGGGGACTAAGCTTCCACAGGGTGGGCAAGGGAAAAGGGGTTGAAAGGTTAGAAAGAGGGGCTAATATTAGGGGCTTAAGTCCTTGAGAATAATAATTTATTATTATTCCAAAGTTGTGTGAAAGACATGTTTGTTTTATCCTAAGTTCTGGGAGAGGTAACGCATGCATCTCCAACATGTGAAAAAAGGGAACACATGCAACTCCAGGAAGACAAGTGTCGACCTGGGTGCATGTAGTTAAAAGTTGAAGCATCAACTGAGTTGGGGGTGGGTTCTGCCAGTTTTCTCGATCCTCTGTCTAAAACTATGAGACCTCTGTGATCGACCTCTGCTTAATTTTCTTGTCACACATCTTGAAAATGAGAACCGTGAAGCCGACCAGTACATTTTCATGAATCTCGTGGCCTCTGTATTCAACCTTTGCAATATTCACGCAAGCACCTGAAAACCAAAAATTCGTGAACCGTTCTATGTCTTCTGAGGAACCCGACACCTGAGTAATCGCCTTAGTTGTGCCATGTTTTAGCGTGGGTTGTTGTCTCCTGTGGTGTCATGCCCATCTTTTGTTGCTACTGTCATCCCTGTGTGAATGAGTGTTGAACTGTTGTTGTTGTCCTCACCTGGCTGGAGCTGAGTCAAGGAGTGTGCTGAAGAAGCGCGTTGTCAGGCCCATGGTAGAAGAGGCAGGTTGTCAGGCCTATGAGTAGCTCTCTCCTAGTGAGAGAGTCTGTTGGGAAGTGGTTTTCTCCCATAGAGAGTTTGGCACCAGCTACGGAGCTCTAAAAATTCCTGATCCAGCCTATTGTCGAGACCCAAAGAGGGAGGTGAAGCACTGATGGACTGTGCTTGTGAAGGTGTATACTCCTGGGTGGAACAAGCATGTGGGGAATGAGAGTCTGTGAGTAGTGGGCGTAAGAAGGCTCCTGGAGAGAATCATTCTGGTTGCATTGCACAATTTTCCTGTAACCTCAGCCTAGTCTAGGATTCCCTTGCCTTGGGTGGAGCTTAGTCCCAGCTCGGGGGTGACCCATTGTTGAGCGTGATGAGCAACATGGTCTAAGGTTGGGAGGTTCGTGGAAGGTCTGCACGTAGTTGGTGGAGTTACTACAATTTCAAAGATAAGTATCATTGTGTTTTTAATTTCAATTAAAATGCATGTCTGTGATGCTTGTAATATTATCATGTATTTCGTTGCAAGTGGAATTATTGTTAATTCTATTTAAGTGTGTATGATGGTAGTAACTCTATGTTAAATGTGTTAATTTGATTTAATATGCATGTTATATATATAAGTATGAGAATGTTCAATGTAGTAGCATTTCCCGGCAATGGGGTTGATGGTCGAGGACGTTACAAAAGTCATAATCCTTTTATTTTTTAGTAAGACCCTTACTTATTCCATCACCATGAAAATACCAAAAATATCTATGGCTTATCCTTGTTGGCGGTCATTCATACCTAAATTTGAGATTAATTTCAAATTCATACATTTGTCTATGCATATGGGTAAAATTGGTCTCAAACTTCTATCAAATAGGGAAGATCATTAGTCCACTGCTTAGTTGCAGCTAGAGAGAGAGAGCTCCACAATCTCTTATTCTCTTCTTGGAAAATCCATGTGTCATTAGGGCTTCCCAATGACACCTAATTTATAGCTACAAAATTCTAAATTAAAGCACTCTCACTATAGCATATCTTTGGATATTCAAAATTAAAATCTTCTAATCATCGAGAATGAGTCTCTTTCATCATTTTAGTTTAGGAGTTTTAATTTAGTAGCAAATTGATGATTGTTGGGTATGTGTATATCCTTTGCATGACCAAACCTAGTGTTTATGTTTTTTCGGGCACATGGGGGGGGTTGGCGGGGGTCATAGGGGGTGGATCCCCCTTGCATAGGGGTTGGGGGGAAGTGCCCCCGATTAAAACAAAAAAACAAAAAAACAAAAAAAAAAAAAAAAAATTGCATCTATTTTCAACGGTTTTTCGACACATGGTTTTCTAATTCCAATTAAGGAATTAGGTTTGTTGACTAATCTGGGTTGGATTATGGGTTTTGGATGCTACAGGATCCTATATATATTGTATTGTAAATAATTAAGAGATATGATGAATCAAAGAATTAGAGGTGTGACTCTAAATAGGTTGTTGGTTTTCCTAGTTTGAGTTTCTAGGGTAAAATATCTATGTAATGTGTGTGTGCCATTGTATATTTTCTATTTTTATTAAGAATCTATTATGCAGTGATTAATTGTACAAGATGAAAATCTACAATGACATTTCGCAAGGTAAATACCACATTGAATTGAATATCAACAAATAAAAGCCCACAATTAAACTAACCACAAAGAAAAAAACGATCCACTTAGAAGTTAACATGTACAACCATCTAGTGAAATTCATATAAATATTTCAAAGAATGGGCATTCTAACACATCAACCAAGAAAGGAAAGGATGGAGTTATATTGTCTTGTGTTGTGGTTGAAGGGGTCCAAGTGGGGTTTGGTCCCCATTGGGTCATGTGGTCAAACTCATAATAGGACATGGGGTGCACGCATAATCAACAATATCCCTTAGTAAGGCAAAAAAAACAATAAGCCTGAAATCAAGGTAGAAATCCCATGCATGACATGTGAGCCTTTGTAATGGAATATCAAATCTAATGCGTTTATTTTTTCATTTAGAATTTATTCTGAAAGGAGATTTGGAATATATTTATGGAGATATGTTTATACTAGTTTGTCAATTTAACTGACTTATATTTAATTGTAATGGATTATAATGCTATAGAGTTGTTTTTTTATCATGTTAACTATATCGTTCTCCCACCCAAGGAAAAGCTAGGCTAATAAATGGTATGATATGGAAACTTTCCTTTTCATCTTACATAATCCTTGTGTAGAGCATGTTGTGGTGATATTGCACCTAGTTTTAGTATAGTATATACTTTATTTCATCTTGTTTTGACTCTTTATCAAGATCTTTTCGAGATATAGAAACCTGGAAGGTGGGAAGTGCTAGAATATGAGGTTGGATCATGTTCAATTGAGGATTCTTAATTCACAATCATTCACCCATTGCATGGTGCGTGAAGGAAAGAAGAAAATTATAGTAATCTAATGAATCTATCGAAGACATTGTGTATTGTATCCCAAGGGAGTGCATATCTTAGCTAAAGAAGAAAAAAGAAAAAAAGGATTGTGCAGTGTGGAACTATCTTAACTTTGAAATCGTATGGGGGCTACTCTTCATAACATGTTTTATTGAAATATTTGTTGAGTGTTTGTGTTGCATCAATATGAAGGTTCATGTGCTTTAGTTTATAGCATGAATATTGACACTAACTAGATTGTTTTTTTTCAAGGACATTTCAACTGGGAAAGCATTTCCCTTTAACCAAATATTAAGTGAAGACTACACAATTTGGATGGGAAAAATACACACCTTATCTGACCTAGAGGTAAGAAGAAATGTTTATTTTGCTTTTAACAATAATATATTTGGAACAACTCTTCTTATGAAATAATTGCAATCAAACATGCTAGGACCAGTGACCACCTAGTTCGATCATATCAATAATGATTTTTTTAGTAATATTGAATCTTATAAGAAATGTACATAGTATAGTCATTGACAAGAAGATAAAATTCTTCCCATTTTGTATAGAATGCCAGCATTTAAAAAATGTCATGGTATGGCTAAACTAGCAGTGCCTAGTTAAGGGGTGGTAGTTGCAATCGTTGTGTCTCAAAAAAGGCTAACAGGAGATGGAAAAACAAGACTTTCTATGAAATCATTTGGAGGAAGACATGTTTAATATAGCTTTTTGTATGGCGTTGGCTAAACGTTCTACCTTTTGGGTTTTCTGGCAGGAATTGGCCAGAATCAGGCGATGTAAATTTGGACAAAATCTCTATTTTTTGTTGTTTAAATTACCTTTTTGAATGCATAAATGGATTCAGCGTGCTGAAAAAACCCTGGGGCACTCGGATTATACAAACTTAGCCACTCAAATCTGTAAATCCAACCATTCATCATTGGATTTCGGGCAAAATCAAACGGAAAAAGTTGTCGGAAAACCTCCAAAAAATAGAACGTTTAGACTACTGCTATATCTAATATTAAATATTTACTTATAAGAAATAAAAATCTCATTAATAAATTTTTAAGATCCAAGACTCTTGAGGTTTACAAATTTAATGTGTATTTAAACTTGCAAGGACATGTATGAGGTGGACGAAGTTTATTACACCAATGAGTTGGAAGACATTTTAAGGTCTCTTGGTATAGACAATGAAACTTTGATGTTATATCTATGACCTTAACATGGACAACAGCAAATCCTCTCAGCCTACACAATTCAAGGTGATTTATAGTTCAACATTTACTTCATGAGTTATTAGAATTTTTATTTTCTCTAGAATCATCTGAACTAGAGTAGAGTTTTGCTCCTTCGGTCCCACATACATTAGTGAAACAAGATATGAATATGCCAATTTATAGTTTCTTAATTGGTTCTAGAAGATGAAGATTCTTCTCCTTTTGCACCATGATTATGAAAGAGAAGGAACGATGAAGAGATAACATGGGTTTAGGATTCCCTTGAGAAGATATAACAAACTATTCTAAATCATTAAGAGGATCAAGATAAGTCCTTGGGATCAAGGTAGGGAATGTTAGAGATATTTAAAGCATATTTTAATTGTGATAGGGAAAATGAAAAAAGCTCACAAGTTTCGATTCTTTTAGTGATAAGAGCTTATTATGGTGATAAAATTAGAAAATATTTTTGAATGCAAAAATTGATTCAACATACACTTAGTTTATACCAAATTAAATTTACAGATTCAACAATTTTTCGTCAATTTCAAACAAATATCCCTAAAAAAATATATGAAGAAAAAGACCAAAACGTAGAAGCTTAGACTCACCTTTTGGAAAAGCTCTGAAATATCTTTGGCGGTTAACAAAGTTCGACACCGTAGGGGTCGCTTTGGCAGGTACTAAAAAATGATTCCAGCACTTAAATAAAAAATAATAATAAAATCCGAGGAAAGACATAAAACTGTATTACCCAATGATTGAGTGGAGAAAAAACCGGCGAGAGCGTGGTCCCCAGATGGCTGCAGCTCGACGGTTCACTTCGACAGCGACAGTGAAAGTGACAGGCCAAGGCCACCCGCTTCTCCCGGGCTCCGTCGTCTCGAAAACGTAAAAGAGATTCGAATTCCGTTGTGCTGATTCCGTGAAAAAGAAGCGGTGGTTGCTTTTTGTGGTTTGACGGTAGAAACTGATAGTCCGGTATTGTCACTGTCAGTTTCCCGGCCAATTCATGTACCGTGTACGGTCCATGCCGGCTTATGATAACGCCGCAACGAAATCATTTTCATATATGTGAGATCATACCATACTATCCATCCATGATGACATTGATGTGGATGGATGCATGGAGAGGGATGACCCATCTTTAACATGATGTTTTCCTATTGGGCTATCGAGCATACTAAGCATTGAATGTTGTTGTGGGTGATGTATAAGTAATTGGATTTGAATTGCTTGAATTGCTTTCCCATTCAATAGTTTATATATTACTATCAATCAATGTTACATAGTAAGGTGGATATTGTTCATTATAATGAATAAAACAATTAGAAAGTAGTGTATAACTCAAAATTATAAATTTTTGAGACTATATTTCAATGCAAAGCTAAGTTGAAATGCATAGACAAAGAGAACATTATCACGAAAGTGGATTGCATCTTTCTTGTTGTAAAATATACAGTGGGTAACAAAAGTTTGGGATTAGCAAATGTTGCCCTCCCTCTTTAAAAATCTTACAGTGCTAGTGTTCTTTTATGGATGTGAAGTATGGGAACCAAGTGTATTTAGAAACAAATTGAACTAGGAGAAGTAAGGGAAAAAACAAGTGATAACAAGTTGTTTAAGAGTTAAATAACAACAAATCTTATCAGATACCCCTAACTTAAACATGAGTATACCCAATAGAACTGAAAGCATGGAGGAAATTAATCATATACAAAGAAAAAATTGGTGACTTGATGCCACTTACAATCAACCAAAAAGAGCTAAAAAGGAGAAAGAAAAAGTAGAACCATAATCATAGAAAATGGGGCATTGAAAAGTCATGTACAACCAATGTTGACTTTAGCTTACCCCTTGGTCATGACTATGTGCATGGCTTAGAAGTCATGGTCTCTTCACTCTTTCATGTGATGTTTTTTTCTACATAAGCATTGCATTTGTCACCATTGATAAGCTCTTGTACTCAAGTATTCAACCATATTTAAACTAAATGTATCACCTTCAATGGCTTATTCATAGTCTATTCCCATATTCTGGTTGGATAAACCTCCATCACCAATGATTGGTGTGACCACTTCCCCCATTTTTCACAAAGTCATCTTTCATTAAGTATGACTTGTTGGATCCTTTGAACAACTTAGACATGGATATTAATATTGTACCTTTATACTTGAGTGTCACAAATGCATTGTCTTCCCCAAGTGTGATTGTGTCACCACCTCTTTGACAATGATGTTCTATGATGATGAAGAATTGTTAGAGGCTATGAATTTTGTAAATGGTCCTTGGGAGGACCTCTACCTTGGATCTCTTATTGATTTGCATCATGGGCCTACTTACTCTCCAACATTCTCTTAGACTACATCTTCTTTACCAATATATTTGATTCCTTGCTATCAACACCGCCTCTTGTACTTGACAAGGATACATTAGACTATTCATCCAAATAAAGGATCATTGTTAATTCCATACTTGGGCTAACTACTCCACTAGAAATTACGTATACTCTATCTCCTTTGGTCGTACCTTCAATTCATCTCAAGCAACATTGCATCTTGCACTTACAAGGCCACCTTGGACCATGCTTCCAAATCAAAGACCATTGTATTTGCTACTACATAGAATGTTGTTGAATAGTTTGAGAGAGTAAAGCATTGTATAGATGGCCCTATGCACCGGTCCAAAGCAAAGGGGAAGGGTTTTATAGTTGTAATCAATGCCATCTAACCTATAGACCTTGAATACAATTTGGATTTAATTCTCTTGAAGGGTTCCCCAATTAACATCACATGTGTAATTTGTAAAACTTTGTGTATGTGGTCACTTAGTTGTTTGATAAATCATTTTATTTGATGTTGATAAAGTATGGCCTTAGGCTACAACCAAATGGAACCTTCTTCATCCAATTTAGGAAGGCTAGTTTGAACACAAAAAATAGATGCAACCACTTTCTTTAAGCAAGAGACATCAAATATTGGATGGATTTTGGAGTGGCTCAAAAGTTCTAATTTGTAAGCCATTGGTCCAATACATTTGAGGACCTTATATGGGCCATAAAACTTTGGAGCAAGATTCTGGTGGTGGTTGTCTTTGAGGGGAAGTTTGCTTATAAGGCTCAAATCATAAGTAAATGGAAATAAGGGTGCTTGAGTGTTTTGATCCCATAGAAACAAATTTGATTTTGTGCAAGTTGTAAATACTCATTCGAATCCACATCGAAATGAACCTAAAATGTGAACTTTTTCTTTCTCCCCTCTCCACCAAGAGTCATGAGGCATGTTTCCCTATCCTCTTATGGGGCCATGTGAGCCATGGCTCTAGAACCTCATTTATCACTAGTAAAAGAAAAACATATATTACAAACCACTCTTAATATAAGTATAACATAAGCAATTGAAATTGAAATGAATCGAGCTAGTATTAAGCCATCACTTCATTAATATATATATATATATATATATATATATATATATATATATATATATATATATATATATATATATAT